>SRLM01003937.1:0-44053 GCA_015708895.1 Populus ilicifolia
TGTTAAATCTTTCCATTAATATCTCATCTCTAGATCTGTTTAAGTCTATATTTTTTATGAATTGTGGTTTTTTATTATTAACCTACATGTGGATCAACCTCGATCTGACTAGTATATTTCTTATTTTGACACTCTTGCACTTGAAAAAAGATATTAATTATTTGATCATGTCAAGTTTTTAAGACCATAACCAGGGAGGTAAGTCAGTGTACAAACTTTAAATATCAATTATGAATCAAACTGTTTCATGATAAGAAAAT
Source organism: Populus ilicifolia (assembly GCA_015708895.1). Classification (NCBI taxonomy): domain Eukaryota; kingdom Viridiplantae; phylum Streptophyta; class Magnoliopsida; order Malpighiales; family Salicaceae; genus Populus; species Populus ilicifolia. Next base: position 261 of record SRLM01003937.1, read on the forward strand.
CTTAAGAAAAATATTTGATGTTGGTCAAAAAGTTTTGCTCTATAATTTTCAACTCACTTATTTCCTAGGACATCAAGATTATAATGGAGAAGTTTATTTATTGTGAAACATGTTTATTTTTATAGGGTTTTTAATATCAAGAATTCAAGAAAAATAAGATATAAGTGTTTGATGAGAATGACTAATCCTTGTATAAAATTTCTTCTTAGATATTTATTACCTATTAAACTTAAATAAGTATTTTTTTTCCTAAGAAATAAGAAGAGAATTTAGTCATAGAAACATAATTTGAGGAATATGGCGAAAAGAAATTTGAAATAACTTTGAAAACCAGATCAAAGTAAGGGTGAACTAATCTTGCATGTCACTACTCCAAAAATATCTTCTCACATTAAAATTCTCATGAAGGTTGTTATCAACATATATATTAATCTTTAATCCTGTCTTGCAATATAATCTAACTAGATAAGTGGCCCGCGCTTCGTTGTTGACCGAGATAATTTCTTTTATAACCTAAAAGAATAATGTTAAACCATTGCTAGTGTGTTTTAAAGTAAAAAAAAATTGTAACTCGAGTTATAGATCTTAATGTTGAAAGACAATCATAAAAATAAATTGAAAAATAAAAATAAAAAAACCCTCAAACCAATTCGGAGTAGCGTGGAAAACTTATGACCTTAATTGTAAGGTCAAGGCATCTTCATAGAAAGCCTATAGAAAAAAAAATCAGTATTTAATAAATTCAGTATTGAAGAATAAAATCAAGAAATAAAATAAAAGTGAAAAAAGATTAAAATAGAAGATTGATGTCAACCCTAGCCAACATCATATACATGTGATTCAAGTTATAAAACAAGAATGACCGCATCAAAAAAAAATAAAGCCCAGTCCTTAACAAACAAATGCTAAATGTTAAAAATTTAAAAAGAAATCAATTTAAAAAAAGGATAAAAAATTAAAACAATAAGAAATAAATTTAATATAAAAATAAAATAAAATAATGTAAAAGCCTCGTATCAATCCGAGTTAGCATGGTAAATATATGACTTGGACCATGAGGCAAAGTTGTCATCATAGAAAAGAAAACCAAAAACAAATAAAGAAGCTTAATCTTTAATAAATTCAATATTAAATTATTAAATAAAAAATCAGTGTAAAAAAAACAAAAAATACCAGTATGAAACCAGGATCATTGCATTGAAAATATTAATGAACTCAATTCTATACAGATCAAATATTAAATGATAAAATTAATAAAAGAACATCAATTTTTTAATAAAAAAAGGAATCATGGAAAAAAAATAAAAGAAAAATGATCAAATTTTATATAAAAATAAATTAAATGAAGTAATAAGGATGGAATTGAAAAATAAATTTTAAAAAACATAACAATCAAAAATATAAGGATCAAATTTAATATAAAAATCAAATAAAATAAAATCCTAAGGAATGAATTTGAAACAAATACTTAATCAAAAAAAGATTCAAAAAATAAAAAATAAAGACTACAATTTAAATAAGAAAATAAAAGATAATTTTTTATTTTAGCTTGGCCCACACAATTTTCAAAGGGAAGAAAACGAGAAAAAATGAGAGAGAAAAATATATAACCACCATGAAATGCTTTACACATGCTATTTAATTGGATTCGGCTCTATATTAAGCATAAAAAAGATGTCCATTGGTTATTTTTTATGGTTGGGAGGTGCTCCACTCGCTGTCTAGTAGGTGCAGTCACCTCCCATCTCTTGGTGCATACACTAAATATGTTAGGAATTTTTTTTAATTTAATTTATCAAAAGATCTAGTGTTACCAATCCTATATGATATGAACAAGAAAAAAACCATAACAAAAAGACCAAAAAATACCTTGATAATTTAAAGATAGCTCAATAATTACACTGTGCAAACAAAAATAAAAAATACCCCTTCCCAAAACAGTCATGTAAATTTAATTTTTAAAAGTATTTTAGATAGTAAATTGAGAGAGAGAAAATCTAAAGAGACCATCGTATAGTGGGGGGAAAAAAAGTTTGCTTCTAGAAGCAAGCTATTTAGTTTTTACCGTGGAGAAAGAAATGATTATTTTACTGTATAAATCATCCATCACGAAATGTGAGAGCCTCCACGATAAAAACCTGTGCGGATAAATTTTTGTTAATGTGCAAATCAATATTGTATATACCAAAAATTAACATATTTTATAATTTGATTGTTTTTTTTTTTATCAATGTATGAAGTAGTAAAGAGCAGAATAAATAAAATTCATGAATTACTTTCTTTTACCCAAAGCAAAACACTATAAACTGAACATTAATGGAAAAGTTTTATTCCATATAAAGCAACCACAAAATTAAAAGCTGCAAAATTGAAAAAGAAATACCAATATATTGTCTTGAGCGCGAATTTGGCATCACAAAGTGCTGTTTCACTGATACCTGACCGCAAGTTGGCATTATTATTATTTTTTTATGATAATTCAGGGTATTTAGTTCGATTTACATGCACCACAATAATAAATATTGTTTAATATGATAGAAAGTGCTGTTACCAAACATTTATGTTGAAGATGCATGATCCATTGTCTCCCTAAATTAAAATACTAGATGCGTGTTAGTCAAGGCAATAATCGCTTGTTTTTCTCTCAAGGGTAGCATGACCTACAAAGAAAAAGGATAATTTGGGATTCAAATGGCTATGTGGAATAAAGGTGTATACTTTCTGGGGATGTTTGTCACACCTTATGTTTTGACTTCAAGATTCATTTTAAAAATTAAAAACAATTTAAAAAATTATTTTAATATATTTTTTAAAAAAATTAAAAAAAACTTCCTACATCATAATCCAAAACACCCCTTAAATCTTATTTGTTTACTGAAAAGTGATTTTCTTTTTAAAAGTAATTTTTATAAAGTTAATTTAAAAAATTAAATTTATAATTTTTTAAATAAAATAAATAACAATTAAAAAAATGATGATGAAACCTGATAGATAAAATAGTTAATTAAAAAAATAAGAGAAAATTAAATAACAATAAAAAAATAAAGATCAAAATTGATATAAAAATCAAATTAAATCAAATTTTAAGGGTTGAAATTAAAAAAAAAAAGATTCAAAATGAAATATATACCAATTCAAAGATTAAAAATAAAATTTGATTAATTAACAAATAATAAGATATTTCTAAATTTTTCATGACTTCTGGAAAATGATTTCCACTCAAGCCATGTTTGTTTTCTAGAAAGTAGTTTTCGGGAAATCACTTTTCAAACTTTCTCGTATTTGTTTATCATTAAAAATTTTAATCAACAAAAAACATTTTCCAATCAATGAAAAATACTTTCTGGTTAATAAAAAATACTTTTTAGTGAAAGAAAAATTTGGCTTGATTTTCAAAAAAGTGTTTTTCCTTTTAGATGGGTTTGTTTTCTAGAAAGTGATTTTAAGGAAATTACTTTTCAAATTTTTTTGTATTTGTTTGCCTTTATGAAAGTTGGTCAATGGAAAACACTTTCCGGCCAAAGAAAAGTTTCGCTTAGTTTTCAGGAAAGGGTTTTTTTTAAAAATTTGGGCGGAAAACACTTTTTGAAAGTTGTGAAAAATTTAAAAATATCATTATTTGCTGATTATATCAAATTTGATCCTTAAACTTTTGATTGTTATATATATTTTATTTTGAATATTTATTTTTCAATTTCATCTTTTAACATTTAATTTTTATATTAACTTTGATCCTTATTTTTATAATTGCTATTTGTTTTTTCCTTATCATTTTTTTATTGAAATTTTTTATCTATCAAATTTATTCCTCGTTTCTTTGATTGTTACTTATTTTATTTGAAATAATTTATAAAATATTGATTATTATTATTTTAATTTCTTTATCTTTTATTTTTTTATTTTTTTAGATTTTATCTCCATTATTTTAATTATTATTTATTTTATTTGAGATAATTTATAACATTATATTTTTTTTTCAATTTTATTTTCATTTAACTATTTAATTTATAAGATTTGTTTCTTATTATTTTAATAAACTTGAGAAAAATAAAATATTCATAAGTTATTTTCTAACTCATTTTCTATGACATTAGAAACTTTTTCTAACTTATTTTTCATTATACTATCAAATACCATGAAGTAATTTATTTTTTTTGAAATTTACTTTCTTGGAATTTATTTTTTAAAAAAAAACTACTTTTCAATAAACAAAAATAAATAGAGATAAAATTAAAAAATAATTAAATTTTTTTAATAATAAACAAACACAAAAAAATAATTTTCATGAAATCTCTTTTCACGAAGCAAACAAATCCTTATTAGTTGATCAACCAGTGCTTTAGCCTTCTAGCAAGTGCACAAAGAGAGACTTCCATAGGTTCTTTAATGTTTTTGATGATATGGCACTTGCAAATATGTGGAGGTAAATCTCACAAATTTTGACGTAGGACCTGCCACTTGGGAGAACTTAAGCCAGCACCCATCCTCAGTGCAATGAATGTCTCTGATCTAGGCCATGGAACTCAGTATAGGTGGAGGTAAATCTCCAACCATGCTTTTACAATGCGGTTGTTTTTAAAACATTTATTAAGAGTCATTTAATATTTCTAATTAATTAATGATTTTCCTATAATTTATTTATAAAAAGTTTAAAATATTTCCATATAAAATAATAATAATTGAATATATTTAATAAATGTTATTGATTTTTATTTAAATATTTTATTTTTATTCAATTTCTTAACTCAATTTAACAATAAATGAAATATAATGAATAAATTATATTGCTTTTTCCTTATAGTGCTTGAATGCTTAATCGAGTCAACAGCCAAAAAAAAACAAACAAATGAATGAAATATTATCATATTCTAATAAAAATAATTAACCTAAATTGACCGAATAATTCACATATTGATACAATAACTTAGTTTTTTAATCAATTTTTAAATTGTATTTAATAACTATGCATCCTTTTAATTTCATATTTATATTTTGTTGACGTGTGTATAAAATAGATCATTTACTTTCGGGGAAAAAAAAGCTATTAACTTTCATACAAGACAAAAGCTTTCGGATCATCAGGGACATGAATATTATACAATAACGCTGAAACAATACCTCTTTTTTACTGTGTGTTGCTTTGGATGATACCATTCATTAAACAATGCCAATTTTTTTTAATTTTGATAATAAAAATTTATTATTTTTTAATTTCATCCTTCCATGTTATCTTTATAATATTTTATGTATTGAGATTATCTATTCTTTATATATTCTTGTGAATTCAAAATGTTAGATACAATTTTAAAAATAAGTTAGAGCCTGATTTTATAAAATTTGATTTAAATTGGTAGTGTAAAAATAATTTTAAAAAATTAAAAAACTAAAAAATGGGGTCTTTTTTCTTTTGCACATAAAAAAAATCATTTTAGTCCATAAATATTCAATTGATGAATATTTGGTCCACAAGGTTTTTGTAATGCACATTTCGATCCTAAACTTAATTCATTTTATATTTTAATCCTTGAGTTTAAGAGAGTAAAGAACAGATCACCAGGAAAAAAAAGATAAGAAAGAAAGTGGTTGTTTTGTCATATTCCAACAATAAAAAAAATTAATATTAATATTAATAGGTTGATCTTGTTAATATAATTGAGTTGAGTTTTAAGTTCTAACTATTATTTTTAGTGGGGAAGGGGAAGAAATTTTAGGAATGAGGAATTTAAGTTAGCTTACTTTTCTATTTATATATCTGTTTTTAAAGTGGATTTAAATCTTTATCAAATGTTTAGTTTGGTTCAATTTGGTTACCTGATTTTAATTTCTAAAACAGAAATTCAATCAGGCCAGTCTATTTCTTGATTTTTAAATTGGTTTGATTGGTTTTTTTTTTAGTTTAATGTTTTTAATTAAAAAAAATTTTAGTTTTTATAATTTAATTAGTTAATTGGCTATTTTAAACACCACTGCTTGTACATGGTTACATTGCCCCTTTTTGTTTCTTTTTAATGTTTTTTTAATAATATTTTTCTTAAAATATTATTAAAACGCCCTCTAAATAAAACAAATGTAGGTTTGCTACTTTGAAGGCCCATAAAGATGTTAAAATGACAAATGTAGTTCTTCTGGGCTAACTAAATTAACATAACCCCAGGAGTCAAGACCACAAAATGAAATAAATTTAACCATGAAAAAAAATTGCATGCCTAATAATTGTCTCCTGCAAATCCACCTAATGCTAACAATAATTTTTATTAGTGGACCCAGATGCTTCGTTACAGAGAGGAGTGTGTACTTGAAGATCCTACGACACAAAATTGTTAGATTGCCTTTAAGCTCACAGAGAAAGAAATGTCATGAACACAGCTAGCAAGCTCGTACAAAAACCCTAGCTCAGGGATGCTTGCAAGAGGAGAGTCCATCAAGCTGATTGTTCGCTGTGTGGCGTAACCACCTAAATTATTGACTGTTGGGCCTCTCAATGCACGTGGTAGGTAAGAAAGAATTATAAGATGAATAGTCAAAAAAAAAAATTGCAGAGAAAAGTTAGGAGTGAACGAGTCCTAGGACAAATAATGGAGATAGCAACCTCTACTAGAATTGTCATTCTCCTTGCCACTCTATGCACACTCTGCATTATCATTATGATGAGTTTGAAAATGATATTTTTGTTATTTTTCAGAATCATTCTACTCTCTCTCTTTTTTCTTTCTTCCCCCTTTTTTTCCTCCAAAATTAATTACTGTTAAAGAGAGAAACGGTTAATATTTGTTACAAATATTAAAAAAAAAACCCTTCAGTTTTAGCCAAAAAAATAGCTTCAGAAACCATGATCCACATGCAAACTAGTTTTCTGAGTTGCCCCTAGCACGCTTGGCATATGATCCACACGTAAACTAGTTTTCTGAGTTGCCTTTGAATGAATTGAGATTTAAGATTATGTTTTTCCTTATTATATTTTGGTTGCAAAATTCAATCCTGGGTTTTTTTTAAAGTGATAATCGTGGCTCAGTCGACACATCCCTCAGATTTAGGGATAAGATTGTCGAAACTTGAATCATCTCAAAGATGGCCCCAGAGTTTACTTGTAAGAATTGTCATTAGATTCTGTCTGTTTGGTCTGGAGTGGAAATTCTTGTTCAACACAACTTTAAACTCGGTTGGTATTCATTATGTTCGGCCTGTCATGTGGTAGTTTTGTTCTATAACATGGAATAAAAAAATAAATTAAATTAAAAAACTTTGCCTTTTTGTTTGCTAGATATGAATAGAATTTGAAAATATTCGTGAAATATCTTTTTGAAAAAATAAATTATTTGCAATATCTAGCTGTACCATGAAAAAAACTCAGACGTGTCTTTCTTTCTTCGGTAAAAACTGTAAGGTAACTCTATTTCTATATTATTTTTTTACAATAAAAACATTGTGAAATTTATGATGTGAGTTATACACTGCATGTATTGCTCCCAGAAAAGTTTTTTATTTTATTTTTCTCTGTCAGGAGGAAATAAATTTTCGTACATAAAGCGTGTCTTTGAGTTGACTTAAAAATAGTTCCTTTAAATTATTATTCCAAGTTGCGCATAGGAAAGTAAAATTACAACAAAAAAAAAATATCCAGCAAATAAATGGAGCATTAACCCATTGCTGGGGCACCGTTAGAGGTAAAATGATGGCCCAAATTTTCAAGGATATCATAAAGATAGATTTTCAAGTAAAGTAAATAATTAAAGTTGAATAATTTCTACAGAAACATGTCCTTATATCAATTAAAAAATCAAATGATAAAGATAATTATTCTTGACTTTTTGTGGATTTAAAGCTAATATGTTTCCAAGACTAATACAAAAGCACTCACAGTCTTAGATGGATAAAAGAGAAGAAAAATGAAAGGAAAGTTGTTTTAAAACAATTATAACTAATGTTTTGTTGTTGTTTGTCTAGTAATTACAGTGAGTTCTTTAAAAATAATGACTCATGAACGAAAAAATATGAACAAATCAATTTTAAAACATATAGTTAAGGGTTCGACTGGATTTTCGTTCAAAATTGTTCTTTCAACAAAATATCCTATGATATTTAATCAATATTAAAACCGGATATTGTGAAACGAAGCTTAAATATATATACCTTTCTAGATTTTCATTCCTTACACTCTGATCTTCAAAATTCTAAATTATTTTCACTTTGATCTCTAACTCATTACAATCCCATTGATATAAATAAATTATAATTTTATGATGTGTTTTTAAAAAGAAAAATCATTTGTTATTTATGAGAAAAAATAACCTTAAGATAAAAAAAAAACATAAATTTAAAAAAAAAAGTGAATGTTAAATATTTGCATAATCATCTTTTTTTTCTTTTAAAATAAATATTAGCTTTACAATTCAGCATTTAATTATCATTATACACACTAGAAAATTAGCAAATGCAAATAAAATACCAACAATAAAATTTATAATGATAGATTACTGTGAACTTTACCAATTGAATAGTTAATTGCTATATTTATCGATAAATACTAATAAAAAAATTTCATTGATGTATACTGATGGAATTACAGTGAGAAAATAAAAAATTGAAAAAAGAAAAAAAAATATAATGACATTATTTTTTTAGTTGAAAATACCAATAAAATAAAATCTTCAATAATATTTATTTGTGAATTCGTCGATAATATTTAAGTTATGACATGGCAAGCGATCCCCCCTCCGCTATCTCTTCTTCTTTCTCCTCCAGTTTCTTTGCAAAAAATTGGAGATTATTTCCCCTCATTTTATCACAAATCAACCTCTAATCACCATAAATCTAGCCATCCCAACACTCAGTCTATTAATATCATTGTTCTAACTCAATTGTTTTTAAGATTCCCTATATCAAGTAAGTAAAATTATCTATTTTTTGTTTGAACTTAATTTTAAAATGTTAATTTGTATTGTATAGTTTTCTAGTATATGTAGTTTGTTTGTGTGTTTACTTATTTTATAGCTTTTTTTCATATAAATTTGTTTTATAAATATATGATTTGTACATTTTAGGATTTGTTTGAGATTTTAAAAAAATTATATTTGTTTGTAATTTGATAAAATTAATTTTGATTTTGTGACTGAGACATTTTGCAATAAAATAAATAATTGCTTATTTAATGGGCATGTTTTATGTTTTGTCAGTTTTATTTATGAGTTGAGAATTTTGGTAAATGTGTAGAAATTTGAGATTATGTAAATAATTGATAATGATTTAAGAATACTATTAAAATAGATTGAATAAGCTTCAGTTAAACCAATGTTAGCCAATTTATTTAATTCTCATAATTAATTAATAATTATTTTCATCAATATTTTATATAGGTTTGATATAAGTAATGGATGGTCGTTCATGGATATATCAAGATTCACCTGAAGGATTGCGTATGATGGATTATTGTACTAGGATTGAGAGTTTTATTAATTATACACTATCTAATCTGATAAATATTAGTGGAGAAGGTATTGAATGTCCATGTAAGGGATGTAAGAATTAAAACTTTCTTGATCCAGATATTGTAACGATGCATCTTCTACATAAAACAATTCTTGGAAAAATACTTGTATTGATTTGCACATGGAGAACCATGTATTCCTTATAAGACCATGGTAGAATGGTTGGGTCAACTTTTAGTTCTAGTAATATGTATGAAGTTGTAGATGACAATAGCAATCCTTATAGAAATATGATTATGAAAGCAATATGAATGAATTAGGGTTATGTAGATGTATGTTCAATAGTAAATGAAAAAAAAAATGTAGACGCGGCTAGTTTTTTTGATATTTTAAAAACTTTTGATGAACTATTATGGGATTAGTGCACAAATAACAATAAATTATCAGTCATTGTATAGTTGTTCACCATCAAACTAGATCATGGGCTGAGTAAAGCCTATTACAACAGAATTGTCAAATGGATAAAAAGTATTTTACCTTATAGGAATAGATTGAAAAGGAACTTATATGTTATTAAATCCATTATGAAACTCATCGACCTAAGATATTAAAAAAAAATGACATGTACCAAACTTTTGTTGTTATACTACCTTAAAATACAAATTTAACTAAATATAGAACATATCAGTATGCTTGTTATAAACTCAAAACTGTCAAGGAAAGGAATATTATCACACATGTAAAACTTAAATATTTTTTAATCACTCAGAAACTATTATTCACATCTTAAAAGACTGTTAAACATATTACATAGCATCATTCACATGATAAGATGAATGGAGTCATGATGCACTAATTAGATGGTGCATTCTCTATTTTAAATGGAACCAAGAAACATACATCCTAAGTTATGTATAGAGAGATGTAATTTATTCAGGTCATTTGCTGCTTATTATTCTTGTTAGTTGATGATATTTACAGTTTAAAACTTGTCATCTAAAATGTGTATGAGATCAAAGTTTATTTTTTTTTTAGCTATAGTCATACCCCCTACTCATTTTCCAGGTTCGAAAATAGATATTTATCTTCGATTATTGATTGGTAAGTTGAAGCAATCGTGGTCACTTGGGACTTTGACTTATTATGTCTTGAGAAAATAGAATTTTTAGATGAAGACAACTTTAATGTGGACTATCAATGATTTTATTGCATATGAAATGGTTTCTTGTTATAGCACGAATGGAAAATTAGTATGTCCATATTGTATGGAAGATAACAAGGCATTCACATCAACAAATAGTGGTAAATTGTCTTCTTTTTTTTTTAATTTTCATCGATGGTTCTTATAAATGGATCACAAACATAGAAACAATAAAAGGGACTTCTTTGTAGGTATAGTTGAAAGAGATGTTGCATCGCCGATACCATCAGGAGAAAAATTATATGACATGTTGTTATAGTACGATGACATTTTCTTTAGTTTTCAAACTAATAAGCAGAAGTTTTCTAATTTTGTATGACCTATAATTGGGTAAAGCAAAGTATTTTTGAGGAGCTTTCTTATTGGAAGATCAATCTTCTCCATCATAATCTTAATGTCGTGCGTATTGAAAAGAATATGTTTGAAAATATTTTAACACTGTTATTGACATAAAAGGAAAGACAAAGGACAATATAAAGGCTAGAATAGATATATATCTTTTTTATCACCATAACAGATCGCAAAATCCAATATTAATCTCACCTTAAATAAGAATGCATTGTTAGTTGTCTACCAAGCTCAAAAATCTATGTTTTTCTGATAAACATGCTTTGAACATATCTAGATTGGTGAATTTGAAAGATTACAAATTGTATAGAATAAAGAGGCATGATTGCTACGTGTTTATGCAAACACTCATTCCTCTTGCTTACCAATATTTATTATCAAAGTGGATATGAAATACACTTACAAAGATCAATCACTTCTTTAGAGGTATATGCTCTAACAAGTTACATACCTAATATATAAAGAGGCTTGAAAATAAATATTATCCAAATAATATGTAACTTAAAATTATATTCAATTCATCATTTTTTGACTCAATAAAGCATTTACCAATATATTTACCATTTGAGATAAAAGTTAGAGGTCTTGTCTTTTATGAGTTATCTCTTTTTTCTTTTTGGCCTAAAATAATATATCAATGTCCTCTCTAGCTTTCCGTCTATGTACTTGCCATATTGGATCAATAGATTACCTAAAATAAATCTTTGTTGTGTGGACATGTAAGATCATAGATTATGTTTAGGCTGATTTGGAGCTGAATTTAAGCATCATATAAAGATATGAATATACCTATTATTTGGGCTAAGATTGACATTGAACCCTTGAATATTTAATGGTTGAAGTTTGGACACATTATAAGACGAGTTTGGGCTTGAAATAGATCATATGATAATCTTTTCTGAGATTAGAATAAAATTGATTTATAAAGCAAATTTGGAACTCTTATTTGAACCAAGATTTGCTTCAATCTTCAACTAAATTTCTCTTCAATTCTTTATTCTAAATTTCAATATTAAATTTTTTAAAATAATTCATTTAAGCTCTAAAAACCCATCGAAACATTAAAGAAAACTTTGTTATTAAAGAGTACATCAATTATTATAAAAAAAACTCAAATAAAAACAATAAATACATATGTAAAATAAGAGACAATAACGAATAAAGAAAAATAAGCATACTCATATACTCTAAATCAAATATCCATACAAAATTCTAAATTGAATTATATTTATCATACAACCAATATAATTGATTCACATGAAAGCTTAACTTGTAATCTTCCCTTCTCACTACTACAAACAAGGTAGCAAACTAAAAAAATATCCATACATATATTTTCTTTCTTTCTTTTTAAAGATATTATTTATTCTTTGTCTTTAAGTGGTCACTTCCTTTTCAACCTAAATACAAACATTTGTGATAAATGTACCCAATTACTCACAATGTCAAAACTTAACGTAATTTTACATACTCATATTTTAAGCTATCGTTTATCGTAAAGATAATAAACACTTGTAATGAATACCCTTAGTTATTGAGTAACTCAAAACATTAGAGTAGATAGAACTTTGTATGCATTTATATAATTAATTATCTAATAATTATTATTGTATTTACTTAAACCTTGTTTAGGACTACATCAAAAGGGATGATCACAAATAAAGCATCACACTTATCTTATATACATAATCACATAACTCACATAACTTTTACAAGGAAAAATATACTTCAATAATCTTAAAGAATAAGCTTACAATGTTCAATACAATAATGAATCCAAAAATATAATGTTGATCCTAAACAAGTCTAACTCACATACGATGCAAGTTGTTTTTACCTTTTCAAACAAGTATGGCCATCTCAAGCATTCAACATAATCAAATATTCAAAATTAAGTTTTACATTATCCTCAATGTAAAAAGGAAGAAAAGATAAGAATAAAGATTAGAAAAATGTTACTCTTATTTTTTTTTAAGGATGAATGTCTGATTGAATTAAACATAAGATAACTTCTTGCTTGAATTTTTTTTTAACCTACATATCACAACTAAAATACAACATCAAACCATTTTTTAAAAAAAAATAAAAAACTTCACACCCTAGAACTTAAAATAATGCATTGTTCCTAATGCATGAATAAGTAAATGTAAGAGTTAGAAGAATAAGACAGAAAAATAAAAATAAAATTAAAAACTCATCACTTCTGATACTACAATGGTATTGGATCTTCAAGATACAATGTCTCAATTTCAGCCATAAAGTTTTCAAGATAAGGTTTCAATCAATGACCATTTACTTTGAAAATGTTTCCATTCTTAAGATTTTCTACCTCAAAGGCACCATGCTTGAAGATAGATTTAATCACAAGTTGACCAATCCATTTTATCATCAGCTTCCTAAGAAAAAGATGTAATTGTGAATTATAAAAAAGAACCTTTTGACCAACATGAAAGAGTTTTCTAAGAATATGTTTATCATGCAAAGTTTCCATCTTATGTTATGAAATTTTTGCATTTTCAGCTTTCTATTTTTTCCAACTTTGTTTTCATTGTCATTAATTTACTAGGTGGCCTAATATGCACCTTGTTCAATCTCAATAAGGAGAAGACAAGGCTTTTCATAAACTAATCTATAAGGAGACATTCCTAAAAAAGTCTTGTAAGTAGTGCGATATGCCCACAAAGCATCAACTCGTCATAAGGACTAATCTTTATGGTTTGGATTAATTATTTTCTCTAAAATGTTCTTAATCTCCCTATTTGCGAACTTAGCTTAGCCACTAGTCTATGATTGATAAGGGGTACTAACCTTGTGAATTACACCATATTTTCTCATCAAAATCCCAACAACCTTATTACAAAAATGTTTTCCCCCATCACTAATCATAGCTTAGGACATGCATATTTTCTTTCAAGAATTTGACCACAACTCGATGATCATTGGTTCAAGATGCAATGGCCTCCACCTATTTAGACATATAATTAATATCTACAAGTATGAATTGATAACCAAATGAACTTAGAAGAGGTCCTATGAAATCAAACCCCTAACAATCAAATATTTCCAAAACAAAAATAGAGTTACAGGGCATCATGTTATACCTAGTGAGGTTACCTAGTTGTTGGCATCTTTCACATGCAATATAGAAGGCATGGACATCTTTAAACATGGTAGGCCAAAAAAAATCACACTTCAATATCTTGGCAATGGTTTTCTTGGAAGAGAAATGTCCACCACTGGCTAATGCATGACAAAAATTAATGACACTTGGAATGTCATGATCAGGGATGCACCGCCTAAGTATTTAAATAGGTAGGGGTCATCCTAAAAAAATAAACGCACGTTACGTAAAAAATTTCATTTGTCAAGTTTAGACTAATGAGAAGGAATTTGACTTGTGGCTAGGTAATTTGCTATGTCAGCATACCATAGGTAGCCAATATAGGATACAATACATGTACAAAATAAATTTTCATCAGCATAAAGTTTATTTATTAGAGATTCACAATTATGGTCTCATCGCTTGAAAAATGGAACAAATAATCAACCACTACATTCTCTACTCCTTTTTTATCTCAAATTTAAAGGTTAAACTCTTGGAGTATGAGGATCCATCAAATCAAACATGGTTTGATACCTTATTTTATGCGTAAGAATTTCAATGCTACATGATCAGTGGAAACAATAACAAGAGATCCAACTAAATAAGGCCTAAATGTATCTAATGCAAAAACCACACCGAAGAGTTCTTTTTCAGTTGTAGTTAAATTCAATTGAGCATCATTCAAGGTCTTGCTAGCATAATAAATTACATGAGGCTTCTTATCTTTTTTTTTTTCTAAAACAACCCTTATCACAAATTCATTAGCATCACATATCAGTTCAAATGGTAAAGACTGGTCAGAAGCTTATATGATTGGTGCAATGTTCAACAACCCTTTAAACGTTTCAGAAGCTTTTTGACATTTTGATGTCTAATTAAATTGGACATCTTATGACAACAAGTTACATTATAGTTTGGCAATGGTATACTAAAGGAATGAATGAATCTTCGATAAAACGAATGTGTCCTAAATAAGGTCGATCCCACGAGGAAGGTTCAAGTCAGATTTTTATCCTAAATGATATGCAACTTGGAGGGGTTTTGGATGTTATCTAGGCTAAAGCAAAAGAAATTAGAAAACTACTAAGCAAAATTAAATAAAATCAGCAAATTATTAAAAGAACAAACCTTGGTCGCAAGCACACATCCACCTATATAAATCAAAACTGATCATGAAAATGAAACATCAATTTATATTCTAAATATATTTTCTTAACATTGGTTAGTTAATAGATCCGTCATATAACTAACCATAACTATCAAACAACCACAGTGTTCTTATTAGTAATTTAATTCAATGACAACCTTAAGAACTAGATAAGTTGATTAATTAAGAAAAGATAATTGTCCACAGTCTATGTTTAATTTGACTGAACATTCTCTCTAAAATTAATAACGTAAATCCATCACAATTATTAAACTTAGTTGTTTCATATGTTCATATACCACAACTCTGATTTTCATATCAATCTTAGCAATAGATTGTCTAGAATAATAACTTAGAGTTCGCTCTAGTAATTAAAATAAACAATCATAGAAAAAATAAGCATTGGAGAACAAATATATTCATCAAATAAACTGAAAAGAAAAGGTAATATAAATCTCATAGTTCTTGAAATCCGAAGGTCTCCGTATCCTTGCAACCAAGAAAAAACGTTTAACCTTGCATATTTTTTGAACAACTAATTAAAAAAAAAAGAATGCATAATTTCGAGTTTCTTATAAGAGGAGAGGATTTCTCCTATTGGCTAGCTTGCCCCTTTTTCTTCTCTTTTTTTTATTATATCCTAGAAAACCTAGTCTTTATTTTACAAAATATTCCTTTCATAAGTAAAAAGCTTTTATTTAAGTACTTTAATAACTATTTTTCTAAAAAAAAAAAAAGAAATAGCCTAGCATGAATTCTTCATGTTTTGAGTTGGAGGAGCTAAATTACTGAAATAAAAACTTGGATATTGGTTTAGATGCTTCGGAAAGTAATTTGGATTCATTTCTGAACAAAACCTATTTGCTAGCAGAATTCAATTATCATTTTAAAAAAATATATCTCCCTCAAATAACATCATTTTTAGCTGAAATTTGAAGCATTTATAGGCTTTGATTTAGAAGTCTAAAACAATTAAATTTGCATCAATTGGGCTTCTACAGCTTTAGATATTCAACTTGAAATGGTCGAAGGTCAACAACACTAGCAGATTGCGAGATTTGATTTTGAAGGCTATGATTTCTATGTTCTTTTTTATTTTCTTTTCTTTCCTTAGATGTCCAAAAAGATATGGATATTAGGTTTTTAATGCCACTAGTATCACTTTATTTTGACCTCTAGAGCTCATGTTTTGCACAAAACATCGATTGGAGGTGAAATATGCTAATTACCTCCAATTTACTCCTTTTTTCTTTTTCATCCAAAAGTGCCTTCAAAACATAAAATGAAGAATATCAAGGCATTTTATATATAAAACATAGGTAAAACACTAGTTAAATATGGGTAAAACTTTTAAATAATATGGTTGCATCATCCTTCCTAGTCACCATATTCAACTTATAATTATCAATGTATATATGCCATCCAATTTGGATTCTTGGTGGCATTATCTTATTATTTTCATTCTTCACCACTATGACTCTAGATTTTTTATGGATAACTTGGGTTGAACTAACCCATTTTAAGTTTGCAATGAGGTAAATGATATCTGCATCAAGTAGCTTGAGCACTTCACCTCTTACTACTTCCTTCATGTTTGGGTATAATCGTCATTCCATTTGCCTCATAGATCTGACCTTTTCTTCAAGATAAATTTTATATGTACATAAAAGAGGGTTAATTCCTTTCAAGTCAATAATTGTCCATCCAATTGCTTTCTTATGTTTTTCTCACCACTCTTAAAAGTTTTTTTTTTTTTTGCTCTTTGATAAGTTTTGACGAGATCACAATAAGATATGATTCATCTTCCCTTAAAAATACATACTTAAGATCCGAGATCACAATAAGATATGAATAAGATATGATTCATCTTCCCTTAAAAAAGCATACTTAAAATCCTAGATCACAATAAGATATGATTCATCTTCCCTTAAAAATGCATACTTAAGATCACTTGGTAAAGGCTTCCTTTCTAGTTTATAAGGTTGTACAAGAGATGCATAGACTTTCATTTGGGGTGAAATCAAAGGCTCAAACAATAGGGTCAATTGACCTATTGATATAATAGGCATTGGATCTCTAAATAAGTCTCGAGTTCTCTTACTTCCTCATCAACACATTTCAAAGAATAAAATCTTTCATCATGAATTAAGTTCTCTCCAATAGATACTTTATCCACTTTGTGTCAAAGTGTTCTTAATAAACTGTTTGGATCAAATATACCTCTCTAATGTCCTCTTATTCACCAAATTATTTGGAGACAATGAATATGTTTATCTCCACAATCATATTTCCAAAAGACAATTTCATCATCCAATTTCTATAGTTAATTAAAGCATTAGATGTAGATAGGAAAGCTCTACCTAAGATGACTAGGATAAGAGCATTAGATCCTTCAATAAGTGTGGTGTCTAACACTACAAAATCAACAGAAAAGTACAATTTATCTACTTGGACTAACATATCATCAACAATACCCTTTAAATCTTGATTTGACCTATTAGCTAATTGAAGGGTGATTTGAGTAGGCTTAATTTCTCTTAAACCCAAGTGTTCGTAAATAGTGTAAGGTATTAAATTCACAATTGCTCCTAAATCTAACAAAGTTTGATCTATTTTATGACTTCCAATAATGCATGAAAGGTAGGACAACGAGGATCTTTGTATTTGGGAGGGGTCCTAAATTGGATGATAACACTAGCATGTTCAATTCAAAAGACTCTTTCTTTCACATTTAATCTCCTTTTAACTATGCATAAGTCCTTAAAGAACTTTGCATAAAATGGGACTTGTTTAATTGCACCAAGGATTGAAATGTTGACTTTTATTTGTTTGAACAATTTATAAATTTTTGAGTTCTTAAGATCATGTTTAGGTTTCCCTAACCTTTGTGGAAATAGTGCTCTAAGAACAAATCTAAATCACTCACTTTGACTCTAATTTCTCTTGAATCATCTCCTTTCTCACTCATTTCTCTCATCTTTTTTTTTTCACTCAAACTCCTTTTTGTCACTTTTATTTTGACTTTCTCTTCACTTTTCCTAGATTTCTCCTCCACAATACCTTTAAGAATCGCAAAACCTATAGTTTTGTCAACAATTTTTCCACTTTTAAAGGTGGTGATGGCTTGGACTAGTTCATGGTTTGAAGGTTCACTAGGTGAGGATTCACTCATGTGTAGCTGACCTCTAAGATTTGGCATTGGTTGAACTGGATCTTTCCCTTCTCTTGAATACTTAGTGATTGAGTCAACTTGGTTAGTTGACTTCGAATGTCATCTAAAATCCTCTTGGTCTAGTCTTGAAATTTGTAAGGTTGGTTATTAATTCCTCCTTGCTTTTGCATGAATTATTAAAAAGTATCCTTTAGGGATCTCTTATGAGGTTGTTGGAACAAGTTATGTATAGGAGTATGAAATGGATAGGGTGGAGGTTGAAATGTTTAAGGTACTGAAGAGCCCCCATTTCTCCATCTAAAATTTGGATAGTTCCTCTATCCAGCATTATAGGTATCAAAGTAAGGATTGTCTACTTGGTTTGAAAAGGGCTTTCTAACATTATTTGAATTAAAAGTTTGGCAATATAACACTTCCTTTAATGCTAGAACGGTAGGACACTTAGTTGTCCTATGTCATTTTCTTTCACACATAACACAACACAACTCTCCTCTTGTTGTTCACTCATGACATGCACTTTTTAAGTTCAAGAGACTTATTTTCCTAGTCAATGAGGCTAATCTAGCATTAAGGTCATCAGTCTCTTTCAATTAGAACTTACCACTTAAATGAGAAATGGTGTTTCTAGACTAAACATAAAATGAAAGAGAGATCTCTCATTGCTTTGTGTTTGTAGCCAATTGATCAAAAAAATCAATGGCTTCACTTGGTTCTTTGTCATAAAACTCACCATTACACATGGTTTATACTAGTTTTTCAAAATTTATTGTAAAAGAGTCATAAAAGAAACTCACTAACCTCTACATCTCAAAACCATGGTGGGGGCAAGCATTTAACAAGTCTTTAAACAGTTCCTAAGCTTGGTGAAATGACTCATTTGGACTATAAGAAAAATTCATCATTTGAGGTTATAAGGTTGCTGTCCTATGAGTATGGAAGCATTTTTCCAAAAATTTAGCTTGCATTTCCCTTCATGTACCAATAGACTTAGGACACAAGGAGTTCAAGTAACACTTGGCTTTTTCCTTTAGAAAGAATGGGAACAATTTAAGCCGAATAGTTTTTTCAATGCATGTTCTATCAATAAAAGTATTACATACCTCTTTAAAGTCTTTCATGTGTATAAATGGATTTTCATAATCCATATCGTGAAATGTGGGAAGAAGTTGGATCATGCCCGGTTTCAAATTAAAAGCTTGTTGATTAAGAGGCAAGATAATACACGAATGTGTACTTTGTCTAGCACGGTCAAGATACTCTCTAAGAGTTTGAAAATTAGGTTAATCATTGAATTGTGAAGACTCATTACCTTGAACACTCCCTTCACCCTTTACATCTTAAATATTAGTCATGATATGAAAAAAAAAGTATAATAATTATATGAATATGAAAAGAAAGGGAAAAAAAAGATTGCAAATAAAAGTAAATAAAACACAAAAAAATAAAGTAATCACAACAAAATAAAAATACAATAAATTAGAAAATTCACACTCCAACTAATATGCAATATTAAGAACAATAAACATTAAAAGATAATTATAACAAGCATAAATAAAAAGGCGGTAATACTGGCCAAGCACGTCAAACAATAAAATATTAGAAAAATAATCATAATAAAATAAAATAAAATATACAAGAAGTGGTAAAATAAGCCTTATAATATAAACAATAAATATTAGAAACTAATTAGAATTAGACATTAAAAGAAAAACGGTTGAACCAGCCAAAATCCAACAATTAATAGTGTAATCCACAGTCCAATATCCGATAAGTTAAAGTCAATTTTATTTTTTTAAGCGGTAAAACCATACATTTGATTTTTTTATATGAATTTTTTTTCCAATAATCAAATGTAAATTTGTTACCTTTACTTGCTAGCTCTTCAGCAACGATGTCAAAATTGCTTGACCAATTTTTATGATTATCTTGTTTTAACTTAAATGTACACAAGTGTGCAATGTAGCAATTAACTCGGTAAGATCGAGGTAATATCCGCATAAAGCTAGTGCTGGAAAATAAGTTAGGTAACAAAAAAACTTAAGAGAAATTAAATTAGCAATAACTTGGTTAAAAATAATTGATGGATTTGTTTTCAAAGATGAAAACATGTAAATAGATTTTAAATAATAAGAAAAGGTAAGTCCTGGTCTAAATCAATTTTAATGGTAATGTATTGGTGATTCCCTCAACATATATAAGATAACTCAACCTAATATGAATGATGGTATATTAGATCAGAAGACATTACAATGAAGTTTAAAAATATAAAGATTGATTATTGTTTAAGAATGAACAAATACTATCATATTAAGTAATACATTGAATCAAGCAATCTCGATACCAAAACTAAAATTTATACATAAAAAATCAAGATTATAATATTACCTAAATGATTTCTAAAATTTCTTTGTAATAATAAAATATTCATGAAGAAAATTAGAAGATACATATTAAGATTCATTCATATCTTAAAGAACTCACCTAAACCACCATTCATATCCTAAACAAGTTGGTCAACCATGATTCTATATAAGAACACTTTAATAAACATTAAATAAGTTAAATCAAATAGAAATAATAAGTTTTATAAAATGAAAAACAAAAGTCTAAAAAGAAGAACATAATACAATTTCAATAAAAGTTCCAACACAAATATAATGCTAGCTTTGGACAGCAATTTGACCCTCTTAGAAGCCTTTTTTTAGAGAAGGCTATTTGATACATATTTATAGGCCATTGTGTTAGCTTTATAGATCATTACAGAACAGAGCATTTGGACATCTGAGTCAAAAGTTATAGGCATAATACCAAAAGGTGTTCTGGAAAATCAAATCAGGCCAGCTTCGAAACCAGCTGGGTGCACATTTTTCTTTCTCCTTTGTGAGCTCTCTTTTTTATTTTTAACCCAAAATAATGTAACAATCTCCCCTCCAGTTTTCCATTATATGTTTATCCTATTGGATCAATAGATTACCTAAAATAAATCAAATGTTATTTGTTATATAAAAATGTATGATCATGGATTTTCTAGATCTAAGCCATAAAAAGAAGGTAAAAGTTGAATAATATCTGGCTTAAAATTAAAGTGAGATGCATCAGGAGGGAAAATTATGCATGAAGGTGCACTTGTTCTTGTAGGGTTCATATGGTCTCTAAGTGTTCTAACTCGGTTATTCTCATTATTCTCATTATGAAATGACTGGTTATCTTCTTCAACTATTTTCTCTGAAAATGATGAGGATACCCTAAAAAGTCTACCACTTAATATACGTGACCAAATTCTCATGCACGTGTAAGAAAAAAAATAAAAGAAGGAAGAAAATAAAAGAAGAAGGAAACAAAACAAAAGAAACAAAAGTTAGATAAAAAAATGAAAAGTGAAAATAAAATAAATATTATAATTTATATAAGAATTTACCTCCCCGACAACGGCGCCAAAAACTTGACACAATTAAAGAGTTGATGTCTTATCCTAAGTGCAGAAGTGTCGAAGTAATAAATAACCCGGCAAAACTGGGGTCAAACCACAGAAAGGTTAACTATATAAATTATAAATAAAAACAACAACAACAACAATAATAACAATAAATAAAAACAACAACAACAACAACAATGATGATGATGATGGTGCTGGTGAAGATGAGTTAAAGATGACTTAGAGATGTAAAATTAATGTGAAGATTATACAATGATAAAAACAAATATCAAGGTTAGAGGATACACTAATAGTATTAGAGACAAGTAAGATATAAACTCTTTATTAATTATCAACATGATCATATTAATTATTTTACTTACATAACACCATACTTATAAATTTTATCAAGTATTCATGATGCTAACTTATATTGACAACAAATCAAGTTCCTCTCATAATAACGATGTCGGCTGAATACTACAAAGGATCAAGTATTTGATGTACCAATTGTTGCACAACACAAATCTAGATTAACCATTTAATAAGTACGGTATTAAGAATTAATAAGATAAAAATGATAAGACGTGTTAATAGCAAGTTGTTTAGGATATAAGCATTGAAGTCCATATTAAGTTTATGTTTACTTATCCTAACACCATTAGTGAAACCTTTTCACTTTAACATAATTAACTTATCCAGACATTATGAAGGAGAAAAACTTAAAGAAACAATATAAGAACATAAACATGATATAAGTTAACTAAGTATAGTAAAGAAAATGAAAAGCATGAACAAAAGATTAATGAAAGCAAAACTTAAGCATTACAACAATATAAAGAGAAAGAGCAAGAACATGATCTTGATATGGAAAACAATGTGACCAAATAAATAGCCAATGTCTCCTCTTATAGGCTAAAATTCAGAACTATTCATGTGGTAATTGATAACTAATGTAGTGGCCAACTATTGATTAGTGGACTTGGTGGACAGCATCACTCCAGCACTTTGGAAGGCTGAATTGACATTGATGCAATCTGAATTTGGAAAAGTGTTCTTCATAAAAGTTATTGGAAATTGTATTTTCCTTCCACCTATTAAATTTCAGATCATTTGGATCACTACAGCTCGAGATATTTCTAAAATACTGAGTAGTGCTACTGGTGGACTTGGTAGATAGCACTCATGCTCTTGTGTGGAAGAAATCTCATTTCTACCATCCGAATTTAAGTTGGTTCTCTTATAAAAGTTGTTAGAAATTGTCTTTTCCTTCCACCCACCAAATTTCAGATTATTTGGACTTCTAGAACTCCGGTTATGGATAAAATTTTGAGTAGTGTTTGGGTTGGATTGCAAGACAGATTCGGACTTCTCTTTTATGGCCAAACTTTGAATTTGAAAATGGCAAATTTAGGTCTTTCCATACCCATTAAAGTTGTAGGCCTATTTGTTATCTTTCTAGCCATATAAATTAATATGAAATCTAAGATCTATAGCTCTAGATATGATCCGATAACTGAACAGTGTTCGAATTTGAAGTGAATCAGCATCTCCTTCGTAAGCTTAGCCTTTTCTTTGTCCTTTCACTTCTAATAGTTAATCACAACAATCAATCCTTTGAATTGTGAGAATACCTGCAGTTAAAATAAGCATTTACCATAAATTAAAGATATCTTATATTATCAGACTTGTTATTACAAAACATGTTCTAGTTAAGGAGTTATTGATACTTCAAGTGCAAAATGATGATATAAAGCCTTGATAAAAATATACTTTTAAATACTAATCAATAAGGGGTGTTACCAAATTGATTTTAGAATAGAAATGTTATTGCCTACAAAAAAGCCAATATCATGTCGTATAGATAGGGTTACTGCTAGTTCTTTTATCAATGTTTCTAACGACCATTAATTAATAGGTGTTGACCATGAACAGGTGTTTAAGGCATAAGCAACCTCTCTTAACACAGGCTGATCGAGTGCAATGTCACCACGACAAGGAGGGTTCTTTTAAAGTGGGAACCATTTATTGGAAAGTATCGTGCCTAAAGGAATCTCAATCAACCAAAGTAATTTTTTCCCTTCATACGCTATTAAAAAATAAACAATTAATCATTTTTGAAAAGTTATTTCAATTAACAAATGTAATTTTAGGTTTATAATTATTAAGGCTACAAGCACAATAACATCGACTATCAAATCAACGATAGAAGTGTCATTGTTTCAATTGAGTCAGGTTTCAAAAAAACAATGAATGGAACCCTGATTGATCCATGGTTTAGAAAGTTCAAAGTTAGTATATACTTGACTATATTTTTTTAATATGTTAATTTGGTTAGTTTATAAACTTTAATGAACTAATTCTTTTACAAATTTGACATGAAAGGAAAAAAAAATTGGAATAAGGCTGATAATATTGTTGTAAGAAGAGTTTGGAAAAATCATAGCTCTACTAGGTAAGACTCAATTCAAAATGTTAAATTTTTTATTTCAATGTTAAGATTTTATTTTTTATTTATTAACAGATAATTTCTTTCTACTATATAGGTTGCGTGATTATTGGTATGAGGCAAAGAGAAAAGCCAAAAAGTATGCTAAAGAAAGAGGTCTTTCAGGTTGGATAGATGTGGTCATATGTCTCAAAGTATGGGTAGAATATATTCAACACATGATATCTAAACATTTTGTGTGGCAATTGCAGTTTGGTGCAGAGAATTGAAACAGGGAGATTCGCGGTTTTATTACCACATACATCAACAAATCCATTTCATCTTTTTCACATGTGAAGCAGATAGCAAGATTCTTTTTCTTACATATGTTTTTTTAAAACTATTATTTTATATGAAAATATTTAACTAACAATAGTTTTCTCTTGTAGGCTAAGGTTTTAGGATGCTAACCAAGATCAATGAAACTTTTTATAGAAACATACATGTGAAATGTTGATCATTGAAAAAGGTGCAACAACTCATAGATAGTTGAGTTAAAAAGTTTGTGTTATGTTGGACTGTAATAATTTCTTTTCTTAATTTATTATTTTTTTGAATTAGCTTAGTCTTTTTTTTCCAAGAAAGATATCACACCTATTTGCAGGAGATATACAGCAATGATCCTTCAACCCATCCAAAACTCAATATGAATTTATGGTTGGAGGTAGGATCATCTGATGGACTTGATAAAATTTAGGTTTATGGTATCTTAAACACTACTGCTGAGGAGTTGTAGATGGCTCAAAATATTTCCACCATTAAATGCTCTTAATTGATTTTGAGCACACAATCTTCAGAGTTCTAAGTGATTCCAAACCAACAAGTCAAAGCTCAAAATGTTCATCTTGCTGCTAACATAGAACTTAATGTTAAGACAACTGAATTTTAGCAATTATACATGGAGCTGAAATCACAATTAGATAATACATGTACTCTCCCTTATTGGCCCCATGATTCTGGTATGTACCTGTCTCCTCCTTCAACCCCTCTATTCTAGCTGAATTATATTTAAACCAATAAGTTTTTAAACTTGTAATAAATATTTTTTTCTTTTATTTTTTTATACTATGTTCATTATATTTTAAAAATATTAAACAAGTTACTAACGAGCTTGCCAATGAAACAAGTCTATCAGTATATTTCAAAGAGTTGGAAAGGAATTACTGAAAATGCAACTAGCACTATTTACTCACCGACATGTTAATGTCTTTAGTAATTTAGACATAAATCACCAATGGAATTACAAACAGTCTTTTTGTGGTGATATACAAATGTCATCAATGGAAATACCGATGAAATTATGCCAGTAAATGTTTTTATTTGATGATTAATACTTAAAAGTGCATTGTTATTAAGACTTTATATCATCATATTGTACTTTTAGCATCATTAAATTCCCTAACTTAAGCATGTTTTATAATAACAAGTTTGATAATATAAGATAACTTTAATTTATAGTAAATGCTTGTTTTATGCAAACATATCTCACAATTTAAATGATTAATTGATGTGATTATCTATTGAAGGTGAAAGGACAAAAGAATGATTAAGCTTAGAAAAGAGATGCTAGTTCAATTCAAACTGGAACACCATGCAGTCATTAGGTCATATCTAAAGCTGTAGATCTTATATTTTAGTTTGGTTTATATGGCTAAAAAAAGCTAAGACATAGGCCTAAAATATTCATAAGAGTCCAAGACTCAATTTTGCCGATTTAGAGTCCAAATCTTAGCATCAAAAGAGAAGTTTGAATATGTCCTACAGTCAGACATTGTTCAATGTTCAATCCATATCTTGAGTTTTAGAAGTTCAAATGAGCTCATTCTTCTTTTAGTGGAAAGATGATACATACTCCTACAACTTTCATGCAAACCACTTTATCAAATTCTAATTATGGAAATGTCATTTCATCCAGAAAACAAATCAATACCTAAATCACCAAGTCCACTAAGTCATTAGTTGGCCATTAATTTAATAATTAATTAAAATATAAATATTTCTTTTAAGCCTATAAAAGGAGGCATTTGTCATACATATAGGTATCTTGGTTTTCAGATCAAGATCATTATCTTACTTTCTCTCTTTGTAATATTCAAGTTTAATTTCATGTTTTATTTTCATCAATCTCTTATTTATGCTTTTCATTTCCTTTACTACTCTTAGTTAACTTATATTATAATTATGTTCTTATTTTGTTTATTTATATTCTTCTTTTTCATTATGTCTAACTAAGTTAATTATATTAAGGTGAAAAAGTTTAACTAATGTTGTTAAAATATGTATAGTATAAACCCAACATAGACTTCAAAGTTTATATACAAGAAAGTTTGTTATTAACATGTCTTATGTTTTTATCTTACTAATTCTTAATACCTTGCTTGTCAAATGATTAATCTAGATATGTGTTATATAACACATAGTACAATAAATGTTTGATCCTTCATAGTCTTCAGCCAACATCGTTATTACGAGAAGAACTTAATTTGTTATTAACATAAGTTAGCATCATGAATTCTTGATGTTATTTAAAATTATGGTGTTACTAGAATAAGATAACTAATATGATCATATTAAAAATTTATAATGAACTATTAAGGATAATCATTTGATTGGAACCTCATTTGTGGGTGGTTTCTAGTTGGGTAATAAAAGAAGTTTATACTATACATATTTCTAATACCATTAGTGCATCCTCTAACCTTGACAATTATTTTTATCATCATCTAATCCTCATATTAATATAATATCTCAAAGATCTCTTTAGCTCTTTATTAAAATATATATAATATTTATAATTTATATAGTTGACCTTCATGTGGTTTAACCATGATCTTGTCAGGTTATTTATTAATTTGACACTCCTATACTTGGGATAAGGTATCAACTCTTTAATCATGTCATTTGGCGGATTTATTTTGTCTGTAAATCCATCAATAATTATATTACTAATGAAATAACTGATAAAACAGGAATCATTGAGAAAATGTTTTTTATTTGATTATTAGTATTTAAAAGTGTATTTTTATCAAGGATTTATATTATCATTTTACACTTGAAGTATCAATAACTTCTTAACTGGAGCATATTTTATAATAACATGTCTAATAATATAAGTTACCTTTAATTTATAGTAAATGTTCATCTCAAAAGAAGGTCTATCATATAAATAAAAGGATTAATTGATGAATTTAACTACTAAAATTGAGAAGACAAAGAAAGGCCTAAGCTTAGAAAAGAGATGTTATTTTAGTCTAAATTGGAACACTATTTAGTCATTAGGTTATATCTAGAGCTATCAAACTTGGATTTGAGTATGCTCTATATGGATGGAAAGCTAAGACATAGGTCTAAAATTTTCATGGGAATGTAAGATTTAAAAAGTCATTTTCAAGTACAAATTGTAGCAACAATAAAGAAGTCAGAATATGTCCTACAATCAAGACACTATTCAATTTTCAACCCATATCTCTAGTTCTAGAAGTCCAATTTGAATCCATCTTGAGTAAAACTAAGTTTAATAAATCTGAAGAATTGTAAATGATTTATTTCCAGGAAGAAATTATGGATTAAAAAGACACCAAAAATATTAATTACTCAACTAGAAACCATACTCAAAGGAAGTTACAATCGGATGATTTGTCATTAATAGCTCATTATAAATTGTTAACATAATCATATTAATTATTTTATTTAAGTAACATTTAAATATTGTTAGAAATTCATGATGCTAACTTATGTTAACAACAAATCAAGTTCCTTTCATAGTATAGGTATAGGTTATACTATACAGTTGGCTATGAAAGTGTCAAGCATTTGTTGTACCATATGTTATACAACAATAATCTAGATTAACTATTTAACAAGCAAGGTATTAAGAATTAATAAGATAAAAATAAGAAGACATGTTAATAGTAAGTTGTTTAGGATATAAGCATTGAAGTTTATTTTTTAGTTTATATTGTTCTTATCTTAACACTATTTGTGAAATCATTTCACCTTGATATAATAAACTTAGTTAAACATAATAAAGAATACAAACATAAATAAATAACAAAAGAACATAAGTATAGTAAAGAAAATCAAAAGCATAAACAAGAGATTAAGAAAAATATAACACGAAATAAAACTTAAACATTACAAAAATAT
Organism: Populus ilicifolia; assembly: GCA_015708895.1. NCBI lineage: Eukaryota > Viridiplantae > Streptophyta > Magnoliopsida > Malpighiales > Salicaceae > Populus > Populus ilicifolia. The sequence continues at coordinate 28,706 of SRLM01003937.1, forward strand.
AAAGAAAGAAATGATCTTAATTTGAAAAAAAAATTAAAGAGCATGATCTTAATTTGAAAACCAAGATAGCTAAATGCATGGAAAATACCTCTTTTTATAGGCTAAAATTTAAAACTATTGATTTATTGACTAATTATTACGTGGGTGGTCATATCTTGGCTTGGTAATAATCCTTGTCTTCTTGTATAAACAAAATGTCATTGCTAACATCAGAATTTGAATAAATTGTTATCATGAAAGTTCTAGAAAATTGTCTCAGCTTTCCAATAAAAAAAATGAGGTATTTAAACTTTTAAAACTCGAGATATGTGGAACAGTGAACAGTGTCTAGAGTGTACAATAGATTCCAATTTCTTCATTGTTACTACAATTTGAACTTGAAAATAGTCTTTTTGAATCTTACATTTCTCATAAAAATTTTAGACCTATATCTTAGCTTTCTATCCATAAAGTGCATACCCAAATCCAAGTTCTACAGCTCCAGATATGACCCCATGACTAAACGGTGTTCTAATTTGGACTGAACTAGCATCTCTTTTTTAAGTTTAGCCCTATCTTTATCTTCTCAATTTTAGTAGTTAAATTGATCAATCATTCCTTTCATTTATTTAATAGGCCTATATTTAAGATAAACATTTACTATAAGAACATAAGTATAGTAAAGGAAATGAAAAGCATAAACAAGAGATTAAGAAAAATATAACATGAAATAAAACTTAAAAATTATAAAAATATAAAGGAAGAAATAAAAAGCATAATCTTGATGTGAAAGCCAAGATGCATAAATGCATGGCAAATATGTCCTTTTATAGGCCAAAATTTAGACTATTGATTTGATGACTAATTGTTGAATGGGTGACCACATCTTGCCTTTGGTAATAATCTTTATCTTCTTGACTGTAGAAAATATCATTGCTAATATCAGAATTTGAACAGATGGTCTTCGTAAAATTTTAGAAAATTATATATTTCCAACAAAAAAATTGATGCATTTGAACTTTTAGAACTCAAGATATAAACTGAACACTAAACAATGCCTGAACTACAAGACATTCAGACTCTTTTGATGCTAGGATTTAGACTTCTAAAAGGCAGAATTAAGTCTTGGACTCTTCATGAATGCTTTAGGCCTATTTCTTAGCTTTCTAGCCATATAAACCAAACTAAAATCCAAGATCTACAACTCTATATATAATCCAATGACAAAACAGTGTTCTAGTTTGGATGAACTAACATCTCTTTTCTAAACTTAGCACTCTCTTTGTTTTCTCAATTGTAATAGTTAAACTCATCAATCAATCTTTTTATTTATATGATAGGTCTGTATTTAAAATGAATATTTACCATAAATTAAATTTATCTTATATTATTAAATATGCTCTAGTTAAGGAGTTATTGATACTTCAAATGTAAAATGATGATATAAAACCTTGATAAAAATATAATTTTAAATATTAATCAGAGAACAATCTTTTTTATCTTGACTGATGAAAGGGCATAAAGAGTTGTAATTATTATGCGTTGTCTATCATAAGCTGGATTGGGAAAGGGAAGAAAAGGTTGAACAAAGACATAATAATAATGACGTTGTTTTGTCTTCTAATTTTATTTTCTTGTTTATGAAAATTACATTGTTTCAAATGAAACCAAAAATTCATTTAAAATCACAAGATGTTATTTTTGTATTAGGTTTAAATATACTTTTGAATTTAATAAAAGACAATGTCATTTTGCAAGGTTTAGGTGCATTATAGTCAAAGATTATAGTGCTTTTTTTATATGGTATTTGGTCTTGTAAATCTTCAATTTTTACTAAAGTTAGAATTTAACCTCTAAATCTTTTTTAAAAATTTTCTCTTATTTTCACTTAATTAATCTTTTATATTTTTTCATGTTTTGTAGTGTAGTCCTTGATTCTCTTATTTATGAATTTTTTATTAAATTGACTCTAAATTTAAAATGTTATCTTCAATTAAGCCTCTAATTGAATTAATAAGGCTACTAAATTATGTTATCTCTCTTATTTTAGTTTTTGGTCTTTTCATTCTTTTTTTTAGCTAATTTTAACCTCTTTCTTGTCTTTTCTTCCTCAATCACTCCTCTAATTATCCCTCAAAATTATTCTTAACCCTTTTATACTAGCTCTAGATAAGTCCTTGGTTTTCTAATTTCATTATTTCACTGATTTTGTCTCTAATTATATTTTTCTTTTTTTCTTTTTCTTTTTTTTAATTTAATCATTTTCAGTAGCTATCTTGTTTGCAAAAATCTATCAAATTTTATCTCCAAATATTTTAAAGCAAGTTTTATTTTTAAATGAGGTTATGACATCACCAGACTTTATTTTAAAGGAATTTTACATCAAACTAATGGTCTTTACATTAAAACAAAACTGTCATTGGAATGATGGGCTTATTTGAATTAAAAATATCATCTAAAAGGAAATTGTCACCAGACTAATTAACTTTTTTAAAAGAAAAGTTTCATTAAGTCAATAGGCTTGAGAAAATGTTATCATGACTAATATACTTGAAAATAATCCAATTAAGAGGTAACTAACCCAAACATTAAAAGTTAAATGAGAACTTGTTTTAGAGTGAAGCAAGGAACTTCACAAACAGCATCTACCTCTTAAATGAATTGAATGAAGGAGAATTTGATCCCTTATTCAAATCATAAAAAGGAGCAATGTAGATCAGAAACTTTATTCTTATCTACCTATTTCTATAAAATTTATAGGGAGAGATTAGGGTTCTTTTTTTATAGCAACGACTAATCTCGATGATATATTATAAGGCTATGGATGAAACATGATTTTCACATTTTGAAAGCCTAATCTTCTTTCATATTGTCATTTTCTTCTTTGAAGGTATTTGTCTTTGGAAACATAAAAAAAAAATAGGCATTAAGTATGGTTTAATTAACTCCAATACATATAATTTTCTCATGTTCGCCATTTGTAATCATTGATTAAGTATGGTTTATCCATCATTTTAGCTTGTCTCACATTATCTGTGCTTGACATTGGCCTTAAATGTAGTCTTAGAATTTATGTTAATTATTGCTTATTTTTCATTATCATCCTAAAAAAGTTATCACCTCAATTTGTGGTGGAAATCATTTTTTGGATATTCTCATTACAATTGGTCTCTCCAAAATGAATTTCCCTCTAGTGATCTAATTGTGTTCATCTTTATGCATTATCATCATTCTTGCTAAGAATTTTACGAGTTTAATTAATGAAAAATCTTTATTTGTAAAATATTTTTTTCAAGAAATTATCTTTATGTTTTAGGACAAATCCATAAATTTGATGATTGTGTTCATCTAGGTTTGATTATTGAAATGAAATCATTGAGATATAAATTTGAAAGTATTTTTACTCAATAATAATTTGATTTTTTGGTCAAAAGCCAAAACAAATCATCCATGCAATATGATGCAATCTTCAAAGCTTTTGTTGCCATGTGATGAAAAAGGTATTGGTTGGGTTCATAAAGTAAATGGTTATCTCAATTTGGCTTCCTCTTATTTTTGGGAAAATGAATGGCTCAAATAGATTTGAGACAAATGGAATGTTATTTTGGAAAGCAAATTTGGGTTCCAAGAGTTTTGTCTTTCAAAAGAAGAGTCTCTTGCTTATTTATTTGTAAAAACTAACACGATAAAAAAATTGATATCTTCTCCCAAGTGCAAGAGTGTCGAAGTAATAAATAACCCGGCAAAACCGGGGTTGAACCACAAGGAGGTTAATTATACAAATTATAAACAACACTTATAAATAACAACAATAGTTACAATAACAACAACAACAATAATAGTAACAATAATAATACTAATAGTAGTAGTAGTAGTAGTAGTAGTAGTAATACTAATAATAATAATAATAATAATAATAATAATAATAAAGAAAAAGAAAGAGAAGAAAAAGAAGATGATGATGACAACTTCGAAATGGAATATTAATGTAAAGATTAAACAATGATAACAAGCAATGTCAAAGTTAGAGGATCCATTAATGGTATGTCAAACAAGTATAGTATAAACTTTTATTATTCAATTGAAAACCACACACAAAGGAGGTTCCATTCAGATTATAGATTGTTAACATGATTACATTAGTCATCTTATTTCATTAATGTTAATACTTGTAAATTTCATCAAGCATTCATGATTATAACTTATGTTAACAACAAATCAAGTTCCTTTCATAGCTCAGATGTCGGTTATACCAAACAGTATGGGCTATGAAAGTTTTAAGCATTTGTTGTATCGAGTGTTATATAACATAAATCAAGATTAGTCATTTAACAAGCAAAGTATTAAAGAGTGAACAAGATTACAAATATAAAACATGTTAGTATCAAACATTAAAGTCCATATTAAGTTTATACTATACTTATTCTTACACCATTAGTGTATCCTTTTCACCTTGACATAATAAACTTAGCTAGACATAATGAAAGAAAGAAAAATAAATAAACAAAATAAGAACATAAATAAGATAAAAGTTAACAAAGCAAAGGAAAGGAAATGAAAGGCATAAACTTGATATTAATGAAAGCAAAACATAAACATTACAAAAAATACAAGAGAGAAAACAAGAGCATGACCTTGATCTGGACACTACGATGCCTAAATGCATGGTAAATGCCTCCTTTTATAGGCAAAAATTAAGAATTATTGATTTGATGACTAATTGATGAGTAGGTGGTCAACTCTTGACTTTGTGACAATCTTTATCTTCTCTTGTCTGCCTAAAACGTCATTGATAACGTCAAAATTGGAGCCACTTGAAAACATGAAAGTTGTAGGAAATTGTCTAATCTTTTTAAAAAAAATCAGCTCATTTTAACTTCTAAAACTCCAAACATAGCCAAAATACTAAACAGTGCTCAGGTTGTAGGACAGATTCGGGCTTCTTTGTTGTTGCAATAATTTGAACTTGAAAATGGCTTTTTTAGATCTTGAACTCCATATAAAAGTTGTAGGTCTATATCTTACCTTTCCATCCATATAAAGTATACCTAAATCTGAGATCTATAGCTCCAGATATGACCCAATTACCGAATAGTGTTCCGGTTTGGAATGCACCGACATCTCTTTTCTAAGTTTGGTCATCTCTTTATCCTTTCAATTTTAGTTCCTAAATTCATCAATCAATCCTTTCATTTATGTGATAGGCCCGTATTTAAAATAAACATTTACCATAAATTAAAAGTATCTCATATTATTAGATATATTATTATAAAACATGCTTTAGTTAAGGAGTTATTGATACTTCAAGTGCAAAATGATGATATAAACCCTTAATAAAAATACACTTTTAATTATCAATCAAAAACCAATGATTTAATGTCTTAAAGCATGATATTCAACACACAAATTGATCATGGTTTGCTCAAGAAACATTTTACCTCTCTTTTTAGAGAACAACACTAATTAACACAAATAAACTATTTTTTATTAAAAAAGTAGTTTAAAAGTATTTAATGTAGACTAAGGTTTATCTTGAGAAAAAATAGGATATCAGGTTAAAAAGGTGTTCAAAGATTTAAAGATATATGAGCAATTGTTCATATATAAAGATCTTTTAGGCTTATCACCTTAACTTTGATTGATCTCACTATAACTTTAATTCTCCAAGTTTATCTTGTACTTTATTATTCATTTTTTTTTAATTTGGGATAGTGCATTTTTAATAGGGATGCTTTAGAGAGATTTTTGTCTTTTTTTCTATTTTCTTTTTGTAATATTATTTTTCCATTTCATATTTTTCAACTCTTTGTTAGAGAATTACATCAATTACCTAAGAACTTTCAGTACATAGCCTTATTTTGAGGGGTGCACCTAATCTAAGTTCTTATCCAAGAAAGATATTTGAGGCTTAAAGAATGTTCATAAAAGATAAATTTTTATTTATGAATGGTATACCAAATATGGCATTTTTCATTTCAAATCCAAATTTGTCCATGTTGATAAGTCTTATGCTTATTCAAAATCACAATTTATCAAGAAAATCATGAGATTAATCTTATAAAATAAATGGTGGGATCATGACCAAACACACATTATTTATCACTATTTAAGTTATAAAATCATTTGATTGCCATTGAATCATTTCAAGTAAGATTTTTTCTCTTAAGATTTGTTGGGAGAGAGAAGGATATTGTAAGGTTCAAAAAAAGGATTAGAAGCAGGACTTGTCTATTTTATGGCATGATAGTAAATTTTAAGAATTCAAAAAAGGAGAGATGAGATGGACTCTTCCTTTTACACTTATCAAGATTGGAAAATGAGGTTCTAGATTTCATAAAAATAAGGATTACACTCTAGCATTTACTTAACATATCTTGGAATTTGACCAATTTTACTTCAATTATTTATTCGATTATAGATAAAAGAAAAATATCTCTTAATTTCATAATAATAATTAGAGAAATACAAAGTATACACTTTATTAAAATATACAATGTAGTCCTAAAACATGAAAAATAAGTCTAGAAAAAACAAGGTTTTAATGACCTTATTCATAATGCTCAGTAACATAAATAAGTTGACCACATAAAACTCATTCCATATTCATGTCAGCTTTTAAATATTTGCAATTTGGTAACATTCACTAAGTGCCTTTTTCATCATCTTAGTTGATCACTTACTAGGTCAACAATGGTTTGGTGTCATTATTCATCACAAAGGCATATGGCATTTATTTACCACCTTCCAAACTTGATACATGTAGTTTTCAATTGAATGATCTAGAATTCCAACATGATATTACATTCAATATTTGAATCATATCACTTAGGATATGGTGGTTGTATGAAATTTAATGGGATTGAGGTAATATATCTAGTACATAGAAGATATTAGTAAATAATGTTAAGCTATAAAGGTATGTCAATCTTAGACAATGACACTTAAGAGGTTGATGACACCACTTGAGATGCTAGATTACTAAGGTTTCCCTCTCAAATTTCATCTTTTGATATGCCTTTTGTTAAGGCAATAAATCCCAGAGATGGATTCTAACACCTCTTAATTCAAGTTTACCTTAAATTCAAGAACCTTAAATGTTTATAAATGACAACTTTTATTACTTAATCAAGATCATCTAAGTTTTATCCTTAAATAGTAACAAGATATTTCTCAGTTAAGTAGCATTTATATGTTTCATGTTTTCAACTATTTTTATTTTCAAGGTGATGTAAGGTGGAGGGCTACCAAAAGCTTGGGTTGGATTCTGTGTCATGGCAACAGGAATTTTTAATGAAAATGAGTAATCAAATTGGGAAAGAACAAGCCTTGATCAATTGGAAAGCATTTGAAATTTTCATCTGATAAGAATGTTTAATGAGACAAGGTAGAAGAATTGTTAAATATTACTAAGTCTCTTTGCTCCTTATTTTTTACCAAGATTCTTCCTCATCATCAAATTTATTTATTTTTTAGGAAATTAAGCTTTCAAAGTGCGAATCACATTGTTGAATCTTTTAAAAACGATTAAGAGTCTAATAACCATAATGGCATTTTTAATAATATTACTCAAAGAATAGGACATTCTATCTTTACTTTTCCATAAAGAAGGATGTTATCTTATTTTATTCCACAACCTGATTGTAGGGGTAAGTCCTCTAAAGATTTGATATCAAAGCATTTTCTTATTTATTATAAGTTTTCATGAATCCTTATCATTTAATGGTTCTATAATAAATTATTGGACCTTATTATATGATGATTCAAAATATTAATCCATCCATTTTAGTAATAAAAGTCAAAAACTTTAGTCATTCAAAAATATAAAAAATGATGTAACATATTGTCCATACATTATAGAAAAGTAGTTTGAAACTTTCTTTCATCCAATAATATGAAAATAACTTAACATATTAACTACTAGATTTTAAAAAGAAAAATTCAAGATTTTTACTCATCTAAAAATAGGATAATATATACAAAATGGTCCATTAATTTATCATACAAACGAATTCATTCTTCTGAGTGCTAATCATGGCATGTTCTCAAGCAAATCTCAAATAGGACTTTTATAAGGACTCAAAATATATTAATCCATCCATTTTAGGAATAAAAATCAAAAAATTCATTCATTTAAAAATATGAAAAATGATTTAATATATTGTCCATATGACACGACCATAAAATTAAAATTAATGTCTTATCTCAAGTGCAAGAGTGTAGAAGTAATAACCCAGCAAGACCGGGGTCAAAATATAAAGAGATTAATTGTATAAATTATAAATAACAATAATATAACAACAACAACAACAATAGTAATAATATTAGTAGTAATAATAATAATACTAGTAGTAATAATAATAATACTAGTAGTAGTACTACTGCTAATAATACTAGTAATTCAGGGCTAGATTGGAAAGAACCTCATATATGCTGGTCATCTAGAGCTTCTACGTTCTGTGCTTTATGGCAAAGTTCATTTCTGGTTGAATATTTTCCCCATGCCAGAAATAGTTATTCATAACATAATCAGCATTTGCAGGAATTTTCTGTGGACTGGCGATGCCCGGTGTCATCACTCTGCTTTGGTAGCCTGGAAAACTCTATGCTTGTCTAAAACTAAAGGAGGGCTTGGTCTCTTTGATCTTAAAGCTTGTAACCGAAGTTTCCTTACCAAAAAAATTTGGAATATTCATCTTAAAACAAATTCCACCTGCATTAAGTGGGTGCACCACTTCTACTTAAATAGGGACACCATTTGGCATACTCAAGCTCACCCGCGCTCATCTCCTCTATGGAAAGCTATCCTCTCTGTCCGCGACAACCTTGTTCAACATAGTGGACATCCAGGTAAGAGCATTCAGTTGTTGCGTAGCTAGTCCTCCAGTAAAGGGCCTTTTGTAGCCCATGCCTATCAATTCTTTCGGCCATCTGGACCAACTAATCCTTGGCATCGGGTAGTTTGGGAGTGCTGGTCATTGCCCAAATACAGTTTCATCCTTTGGTTAGTTGTCTTAAGCAAGCTCCGCACTCGTGATAGACTTCAATTCCTCCACGTCGATCCCACTTGTGTATTTTGTAGCCAGGCAAATGAATCTCACCAACATTTATTCTTCTTATGTGGATGGACAACTCGTCTATGGGCTTACATCAAGTCTTGGTTGCGGATTGATAGGAATATGAGCACGTTACAAAGTGCTCTTCGTTGGTTACATCCGAAGAAAATAAACATGGATGCTAGTGTGAGGAGAGTCTCCTTGGGCATAGTAGTTTATCTCATCTGAGAGGAGCGCAACAAGAGGATTTTTTAGAAGAGAACCAGAAGTATTAACTCTCTTTTTAGAAGATTTCAAGTCTTGTTCTTCATCATCTTCTACTTCTATGAGAAGGATCACTCCCTCTTGCATATTGGATAGAGGGGCTGCTTTGATAATGGGGAGGTCTTCGTTCTGTAATGGTCTCATCTTGTATAACAGGAGATATTGCATTCTTCTAGTTGAAGCAGCAATGGGTTGTCAAGCTGGGAAATGCATGGCGCATTTTCTTTTGGCTTGTCATCCTTCATCATCGTTCTGTAATGGTCTAATCCTTGGCGTGTTGAACCTCTATTGTTGATGGCTCTGCATGCTCTTTCATGTGGCCTTATCTGATTGGTAATTCAACTGTTGGCTGCTTTTATTGACACCGGTTTTATTCTCTTGGCTGATCTTTAGTCATCTATTTTCATTTCCTTATTCGTTGTATATGCTTGGATGTGTTATTGCCACTTGTTCATGGCTGCTATTTTCGTATTAATAGGTACCCACTAGGCTGGCTCTACTTCTGCAAGGATGGGCATGCTTTAATTACATGGAAGGTTTTATACGTATTTGTAAGGATGGGCACGCTTAATTTGCATGGCTGGTAACTGTCCCTACATGAATGGCTAAAATTTCTTCGTTCTTCAAATTTCTGCATGGTTGCATGGCTTCCATTTATGCTCCTCGATGACTTCCATTTGTGCTCCTCGGCTTGTCTACTATAGGTTACAGCATGTGAGCTCCTGATCTGGTCTCTCTTGCTAATGATTCATTCCTCAATCTGTCTTACAGCTATCCTCGTCGGCTGGTGGTGTCTCTGCATGGCTGGGCTGCATGCATAGCATGGGGGTTGAGCGGCTATCCTTGCCACCTATCCTACGGTTCTGCTTTGGCATGAATAATTGGCAGTTTCTCTGCATGGCTGAGACATCTTCCTTGCCTTCCAGGCTAATAAACTATTGGCTCTGGCTTCTCCCCCTGTCTTGGCTTGATTTCCCTTGTCTTGGCTTGGCTGCCTAGTAATTATTCTTGGCGAGATATGAGCCATATCATTTATATTGTTTGTCTGAAGTATGGCTTCTATTGGCCTTAGGTTAATTATTTTATGTCTTCATCAATGGGAACTTATTCCCATTTTGGTTTAGGCTCCCTGTTGCCCTCTATCTGTACATATTCTATGTTTGCTATTTTTGGTGGCTTTGCTTCTTTTGATCTTAATATATATTCTTACATTTAACCAAAAAAAATAAAAAATAAGAAGTTGATGAGAACTTTGAGATGAAAGATCAATGTAAAGATTAAACAATGATAACAACAAATATCAAAGTTAGAGGATCCATTAATGATATGTCAAACAAGTATAATATAAACTCTTATTACTCAAATGAAAACCACACACAAATAAGGTTCCAATCAAATTACAAATTATCAACATTATTACATTAGTTATTGTTTGATTAATGCTAATACTTGTAAATGTTGTTAGGCATTCATGATTATAACTTATGTTAACAACAAATCAAGTTCCTTTCATAGCTTAGATGTCGGTTATACCATATAGTATGGGCTATGAAAGCATTAAGCATTTATTGTACGAAGTGTTATACAATATAAATCTAGATTAGTCATTTAACAAGCAAAGTATTAAAGAGTAAACAAGATAACAAATACAAAACATATTAGTATCAAACATTAAAGTCCTTTTTAAATTTACACTATAGTTATTCTTACACTATTAGTGTAACATTTTCATCTTGACATAATAAACTTAACTAAATATAATAAAAGAAAGAAAAATAAATAAATAAATAAAATAGGAATATAAATAAGATAAAAGTTAATTAAGTAAAGGAAAGGAAAGGAAAGGCATAAACAAGATATTAATGAAAATAAAACTTAAAAATATGAAAAAAATACAAAGAGAGAAAGAAAAAGCATGATCTTGATCTAGAGATCAAGATGCCTGAATGCATGAAAAATACGTTCTTTTATAGTCCAAAATTGAAAACTAGTGATTTGATAACTAATTGATGAGTGGGTGGTCAACTCTTGACTTGATGACAATCCTTATCTTCTCTTGTCTACTCAAAACATCATTGATAACATTAGAATTGGAACCACTTAAACATGAAAGTTGTAGAAAATTATCTCATATTTTTAGAAGAAAAAAATGGAGGTCATTTGGACTTCTAGAACTCCAGATATGGGTCAAACATTGAACAGTGTATGGGCTGTAAGACAAATTCAGACTTTTTTTATTGCTATAATTTGGACTTAATAAAGGCCTATGTCTTATATTTTCATCCATATAAAGTAGACCTGAATTCAAGATCTACAGCTCCCGATATCACCCAATTACCGAACAGTGTTCCAGTTTGGACGGCACCAACATCTCTTTTCTAAGTTTGACCATCTCTTTGTTCTTTTAATTTTAGTTATTAAACTCATCAATCAATCATTTCATTTATGTGATAGGCTTGCATTTAAAATGAACATTTACCACAAATTAAAGGTATCTTATATTATTAGATATGTTATTATAAAATATATTTTAGTTAAAGAGTTATTGATATTTCAAGTGCAAAATGATGATATAAAATCTTGATAAAAATGCATTTCTAAGTACTAATCACCATACATTCTAGAAAGATAGTTTGAAATTTCCGTTCATTTAAAAATATGAAAATTGCTTAACATATCAACTCGTATATTTTAAGAATAAAATTGATTCATCTAAAAATAAGGATACATACTCACACTTTAAATGATTTTTTTAATTTATCATATAAATTGGCTCTTTTTTCTAAGAGCTAATTGACTAAATCTTGAGGAGCAATTGATGTAACCATATTATTCGATAGTTTCAACCATATTTAACTAGTGTTTTACCCATATTATATATATAAAATGCCTTGATATTTTTTTATATAATTTAAAGGTACTTTTGGATGAAAGATGCAAAAAGAAGTAAATTAAAGGTAGTTGACAGATTTGACATTCAGCTGATGTTTTGTGCAAAATATAAGTTTTCGAGTTTGAAATGAAATGATTCCAGTGGCACTAAAAAGATAACATCCATATCTTTCTATAAATTTAATGCAAGAAAAATAAAAAGGGAAAGATCGTAGAAATCACATCCTTCAAAATCAAATATCGTATTCTGCCACTATTAACCTTTGTACATTTAAAATTCAATATCTAGAGATATAGAAGTCTAATTGATACAAACTTAATTTTTTTGGATTACTGACTCAAAGGTTTATAAACATTCCAATTTTAGCTAAAAACGATGTCATATGAGGGAGATATGATTTTTCAAAAATGACAACTAAATTCTACCAGCAAACAAGTTTCGTGAAGAAACAAGTCCAAATTACGTTCTAAAGCTTCTAAACCAATATCCAAGTTTTGTTTCATCAATTTAGCTCCTCTAAGTCAAAGCTTGAAGATTTCATGCAAGGCTAATTCTTCTTTTTAGAAAAATAGTTATTAAAGTACTTAAATATAAATTGTCAACTTAAGAGAGGACTATTTTATAAAATAAGGACTAGGGTTTCTTAGCATATAAAAAGAAAGAGAGAATAAAAAGGGGGCAGAAAGGGGCCAACGGCTAAAAGTGAAGAAACACAAACTCTCCTCTCTATAAACCAGAAATAATGTTTTCTTTTATCTTTAAAAGTACTTGTTCCATAGATATGCAAGACTAAGCTCATTTTCTTGGTTGCAAAGATACAACAAACCTTCAGATTTCAAGAACCATGAGATATATTCTTCCTTTTATTTTCAGTTTATATTATGAATGAGTATGATTGTTTTCTTATGCATATTTTCTATGATTGTTGTTAATAATTGCTAAAGCAGACTCTAAGTTATTAATGAGAATAATCTATTGCTACGTTTGATATCAAAATCGTAGTTGTGATATATGAACTTGTGAAACAACTAAGCTTGATAATTATGGCTGAACTACGTTATTAAACTTAGGGAGAACACTCAAATATCTAGTTGTTAGGGTTGCCATTGAACTAAATCATTAATGTGGGTATTGTGATTGTTTCTTGGTTAGGATTAGTTATACCACAGATCCGTTAATTAACCAATGTTAAGAAAAGATAAAAATTTAGAATATAAATTGTAGTTTTGTTTTAAGGATCGGTTCTAATTTTTGTTGGTAGATGTGTGCTTGTAATCAAGGTTTGTTTTCTTGATAAATTTTGGTTTCAATTAATTTTATTTTTATTTTTTTGCTAGTTTAATTTCTTTCATAGTTTAGATCATCATAAATCAAAATTTCCTAATTACATAACATATAGCATAAAAATTTGAACTCTATCTTACTCGTGGAATCGACCCCTTGCTTGCTTTATACTATCTTGTGTGTTGTGTTTTAAGCTAGGGTAATTAATTTTGCGATCGCGACATCGCAACAACAATCCATATCCTAAAAAACTTTTTCATATCAGGCTATCTCTAAATATTGAAAGCTTGTAATGACTAGGCTTTTATGATTCCACTTATGCTTGCTTTTTATAAAAGTTTATTAGTTTTGACAATAAGATACAGATATTTTATATCAAGTAGTCAACATTGAAGTCCTTTATTCAAATTATCCCTTTCTATTTTTTTTAGTCTTTATACTCCTATTGAAACTATTTTGTATACAATCTTAATTGTCTTGTCACCAATCTCCTAAAATTTCATATATATCAGGAAGAAATACATTGGGAGAATGTTCTATTCATTACATATGGGTAAGTTGCTTAACATATTGGTCTCTATAAAGATCTATCATTGCTTAGGTAAACAAACCTTAAAAGGTCAACTAAAGCTTATAAGGCACAAAAGGTATATACTGGGAAAATCTCATTAATGCTAATCATGACTTAATAGACTTTCAATGGTTTTATGATTACTAGTCTAGGTTGAAGCCTATCAGGGTACCATTAATTCTCCATGCTAACCTAAGATAGTAAGATGTGAGTATAAGAAAGTACGGTGTAATAGGTGCAAGGGCACTAATCCATATACAATCTAAAAATGCATGGAAAAAAAACACCAAACAAGCATCTATAAAATACTAAATCAAACAAATCATGCAAAATTTGCAACAACAAGAAAATAGTACAATAAGCAAATCAATTTCAAACAAGTAAACAAAGCCTAGCCTTTACTACAATCCACAGCGGAATCATCATTATGTAACAAGGTATATCTTGGTGAGCTTGATTATGATTAATACAAGGTAAAATTAAAAATAAAATTCATCATTTAATTTTCTGGTAACTAGAAATCAAAACTATGTAATAACAAATATGACAATCACCATACACATCCTACCTAAGGTAAGTTGTATTGTTGTTATTTTTAATAATAAAGGTATATATTGTGCTCTTACTAAAGCTTGTCCATGTCAGTATATGCATATTTTTTATTAAAGAAGAAAACTATCAAAACCAAAGATAGTTATTTGGGACCTAAGACTAACATTAAGACTCAATGCTCACATCTAAAATATAAGTGTTAGACCTAAGAGGATGATGAATGATAAATTTGTGTTTTAGCCTATTTTCCATGATTATATCAAAAATGAGCCCAAAGATCACCACCCCACACTTATTATGGCTTGGTGGAGTCATGTTGACCCATTCCAAGTTTACTTGTAATGATAGGTAATGTAACCAAGCATATTAAGAAATCTAAACAAGCATTTGCATACATTGACAGTAAAAAAAACTAAAATAATTTGATTTAGGGGTTTCATATAAGGGATATGGTTTCGAGTTGACTAAGTGAGGGTTAACAACATGCACGAGTTGTTATGGTTAGTTATTAAATGATCTATGACACGACAAAAAGATTGATGTCTTCTCCCAAGTGCAGGAGTGTCGAAGTAATAAATAACCCGGCAAGACCAGGATCGAACCACAGGGAAGTTATTGTACAAATTATAAATAACAACAATACAACAACAACAACAATAATAACAATAACAACAATACAACAACAATAATAATAACAATAACAACAATAAATGATTAGTACTCAAAAGTGCATTTTTATCATGGTTTTATAT
>SRLM01003940.1:0-22795 GCA_015708895.1 Populus ilicifolia
ATAGCTCCAGATATGACCCAATTACCGAACAGTGTTCCGGTTGGATTGCACCGACATCTCTTTTCTAAGTTCGATCATTTCTTTGCCTTTGCAATTGAAATTCTTAAAGTCATCAATCAATCCTTTCATTTATGTGATAGGCCTGCATTTAAAATGGACATTTACCACAAATTAAAGGTATCTTATATTATTAGATAAATTATTATAAAACGTACTTTAGTTAAGGAGTTATTGATACTTTAAGTGCAAAATGATGATATAAAACCATGATAAAAATACACTTTTGAGTACTAATCACTTGTTGGTGGAACTATGAACATTACACAAGGATTATGATAGGAAGACTTAAGTTAGATAGTTTGGCTTTTAAGTATGGGTTTGATCATAATTGGAGCTACAAGTCAAATTTTGATACGAGTCTAAATGGGTTGGAGATTAGACATTCATACCTTTCTAATGATATATGACACGCCTTCTAATTCTTTAACATTAAAGAGAACCATTCATTTGGAATTGGTCTATATATAGCTAATAGATTACGAGAAAAAAAGACCTTATCTTATTTTAATTAGTTAGGCTATTAATCTATCTTTATTTTGTGGTGCTACACTTATTTAAGTTTCATACCTGTTTATTTCATTTATTTTAATTAGTTTGAGCTAGTTTTAATTTGGTTTGGATATTATTTAAATTTATTTTATATGTGACCCATTAGAAAAACTAGGGTTACTTAGCTTTCTAGTATAAGTACTCTTTGTGAAGAATATTTCAAAATAGATTTTTTTTATATAGAATAAAATATTGCCTCTCTTGGTTATTGATTAAACTTTAACTCTTCAAAGAATTGATCAATCTTTGCTAGGATTTTATACTTTTTTTGCTCAGCTCTAGGTGTAGGCATTTTGATTGAGTGATTTATAGTCTTTCATTGTGATAAGCTCAATTTCATACTTAAACTTGGATTACATAGATCTTGGTTTTGTAAATTTCATTAAGTTCTGTTAGGATTTCATCATTTGGTATTAGAGCCAAGTCTAATCTCAGGTTATATCCTTTCAATTTGTGTCTTTATTTTTCTTATTTTTCTTCTTGAAATTTTCAGCCATAGATATTAAAAAAAAATACAAAATTAGGGTTCTTGTGTCTTCTTAATTTGTTGAACACATAATCACAAGTTATTAATGCATTCTTGAGCAAATTGGCACACACCACTATTAATCTCTTTGATTTTTCTTGTTGCTGAATGTATTACATAAAAAAACAGAAAAGAGAAGAGAAATCATAGTATATGTATTCCTTCCTGTACTTTTTAAAGTTTATAAAAAAAAAAGATAAAATTGTAATTTTAGTTTTGGGAAAAGGTTTGCTTGCTTAAATTTCAATCATTGGGCAATTTCATCACTCTTGAAATGTTAAGTGTCTTGATTGTGTTTGCTTGTTAAATTGGGTAGATTAATTCTTAAATTAAATATTTAGCTCTTGATAATTTATATTCATGTTAGTTCTTTTTTAATTTATTCCGTGTCTTCAAATCATTTTTATACTTGCACAAATTTACATTGCTATTCATGAATTTGTCATCGTAGTTTCATTTTGAAAGTTTTATAATTTTTTTGAATCTCGAATCTTTAATTTATTCTATAAGCTTACTATGAAATTTGTTGATTTATTTAAGAGGTTGCTAGTTACTTTTAAAAATTAAAGGCAATAGATTGAAAAGAAATACACAATAAGCATATTAAAAGAAAAGCCTACAAAATATATGAAACATGAGTGATGAGTGATATAAGATATCTTTTTTTATTATTAATATCTTCGTGTAGGATAAAAAAAATATCTTCAAATAGTGTATAATAGAAAAAGACTAAAACTTAAGATAAGAGACTTTATGAAATGCACCAATAGATAGACTTTATGTTTTGGGAGATGATGAGTATGTTTGAGAAATTAGAAACAATGGTTACAAGTGGGCTTAGCATTGTATAGAGAAGTTAGGAAAAATTCAAGAAAGGTTATTTTACATGATTAAAAGATTGATATCTTCTTCTAAGTGTAGTAGTGTTGAGATAATAAATAACCCAGCAAGACTGAAGTTGAACCACAAGGAGGTTAATTATATAAATTATAAATAATAATAATAAAAAACAATAATAATATAGTAGTAGTAGTAGTAGTAGTAGTAATGATAATAATAATAATAATAATAAGGAAGTTGATGAGAACTTTGAGATAAAAAAATTAATGTGAGGATCAAATAATGATAAAAACAAAGGTCAAGGTTAAAAGATCCACTAATAGTATTTCAAACAAGTATAGTATAAACTATTATTACTCAAATAGAAACCACATACAAAGAAGGTTCCAATCAAATTATAAAATATTAACATAATTACATTAGTTATCTTATTCAAACAATGTTAATACTTATAAATGTTGTAAGGTATTCATGATTATAATTTATGTTAATAACAAATCAAGTTTCTTTCATAGCACGGGTGTCAATTATACTATACAGTTTATGCTATAAAAGTGTCAAGTATTTATTGTATAAAATATTATATAACATAAATCTAAATTAGTCATTTAATAAGCAAAGTATTAAAGAGTTAACAAAATAACAAATACAAAACATGTTAGTATCAAACATTAAAGTCCATATTAAGTTTACACTATACTTATTCTTACACCATTAGTGTAACCTTTTCATCTTGACATAATAAACTTAGCTAGACATAATAAAAGAGAGAACTATAAATAAACAAGATAAGAACATAAATAAGATAAAAATTAACTAAATAAAGGAAAGGAATTGAAAGGTATAAACAAGATATTAATAAAAACAAAACTTAAGAATTACAAAAATTCAAAGACAGAAAGCAAAAGCATGTTCTTGTTCTAGAAACCAAGATGTTTAAATGCATGGCAAATATCTCCTTTTATGGGCCAAAATTAAAAACTATTTATTTGATGACTAATTGATGAGTGGGTGGCCAACTCCTAACTTGGTGACAATCTTTATCTTCTCTTGTCTAAATAAAATGTCATTGATAACGTCATAATTTGAAACAGATATCCACATGAAAGTTCTAAAAAAATATCTCGGCTTAAAAAAAAAATTAAGGTCATTTAGACTTTTAGAACTCAAGATATGGGTTGAACACTGAACATTATTTGGGTTGTAGGACAGATTCAGACTTTTTCATTGTTACTATAATTTGGACTTGAAAATAACCTTTTACATGAAAGTTGTAGGCCTTTATCTTACCTTTCCATCCATATAACATGAACCTAAATCCAAGATTTATAGCTTCAGATATGACCCAATTACCGAACAATATTTTAATTTGGACTGCACTATCATCTTTTTTCTAAGTTTGGTCATCTCTTTGTTCATTCAATTTCAGTACTTAAACTCATCAATCAATTCTTTCATTTATGTGATAGGCCTGCATTTAGGATGAACATTTACTATAAATTAAAGGTATCTTATATCATTAGATATGTTATTATAAAATATACTTTAATTAAGAAGTTATTGATACTTCAAGTGCAAAATAATGGTATAAAACCTTGATAAAAATGTACTTTTAAGTACTAATCATTGTTTCACCTTCGGATGAAAGTAAGGCTAAAAACTCTAAAAAGGAAGTCAAAGAGGATGTCCTTAACCATAAAAATGAGTTTTATATATAGAAATGACCTCTATAAGTCTCAGCCAAAGAGAGAGAGTAGTTAGCCAAGGGCTAAATTTGTTAGCAAGGGCAATTTTATTGATATGGATGATTTGGATAGGAATTTTAGTATTAAGTAAAAAATTCCAGCTTTTCAGGGTAAAATAGATCCAAAAACTTATTTAAAATGGGAGAAAAAGGTAGAGCTGATTTTTTACATCCATAATTTTAAAGATTAATCGATAATAAATTCCTCATTAATATATTAAGCACATTAAGCAAAAAAACACAGTCTACTTTCAATTTTATATTCTTAAAACCAAAGTTTTATTCATGGATAATTTATTGAGTTACTCAAGGTTACCATTAATCAAATATGTTTAATGCCATAAAATTGGGTTCTATTTAATTAACCTATATAATTTGGATGAGTAACTCATGATCATATGAGGTTAAAGGTGTGAGTTAGATGAAACATATATGATATGTTTAGACAAAAAGTTGTCACCTAACTAATCTAGGAATGACATAAAGATGTGATTGATAAACTATATTATCTACCTAATTTAATTTATTTTGATTTATTGAGTCAAAAAGGCCGAATAAATTAAATGGAATCCTAGACCACAATAAAATCTAAGCTAGATTTTCTAAATTAATAGGGAGGGTTATTGATTTGCAAGAAAATAATAGGAGATCGAATTAGAATTAAAGACCTTATCTATGTTTGAACTTTAAATATCCATGTATGAAACTAACACTTTCTAACTATACATAAATACGTTTGTAGTCAAAATGAGTAGTAACATATCCCTACAAAACATACTTAATGCTAACAAAATAACTAGATCAATTTCTTTTTATTGACATCAAGATGTGAGAATTATTCTCAAGCAAGAAAAAATGTATATTCTTGAAAATCCAATTCCAAATGCTCATGTTGAGAATGTTGTAGAAGTAGTTAAAAATAAACATTAGCGTCATATTAATGACGATAAATAGATTGAATGTGTGATGTCAGTCAGTATGTCACCAGAACCTTAAAAGCAATAGGAGAATATGAATTTCTATACTATGATTATGCAACTAAAAAAATTGCTTGATGAGACCTATAGGACAAAAAGGTATGGGATCTCTATGAAATTGTTTCGTTGTAAGATAACAGAGGTTCTTTAATGAAAACCTATGTTTTGAAAAGATTGGCTATATTGAGAAATAAGGCCGATTAGGTTTGTCATGGACCATGATGACTTAGTCTTGTAATCATTACCCCCAAAGCTTTTTGTAATTCATTATGAATTATCATATGAGCAAGTTGAATACTCCATTGCTATAATTGTTTAATGTGTTTAAGATTGCTAAAGAGGCCTTTAAGAAGGAAAAGGACCTAGGTTTTCTATTTCAATCTTCTAGAATATCTAAGAAGAATGATAAAAGAATAAAGATGTTATCTCTAAAGTAAACAAACCTACAAAGGGCATCAATGAAGATAATGACTTGTCATCATTGTGGCAAAGAAGGATATTGAAGGAGGAATTACAAGGAATACCTTGCAACCATAAAGACAAAGAAGCTTAATGAAACTTCTACTTCAAGAACAAAGAAAAGTATAAGAATAGTTAAAGGTAAAGTGGATCTACAACTCAGTAATGAAGTAATAGTTGTTGTATTAGCTATAAGAACTAGTTATTTTGTTTTGCCTAATAGGCCAATACTAGAACTTTATAATTGTTATTTTGTTATAATATTTTGGGGTATTGTTTCCATTGTATTTAGTATTAAATGGATATAAATTTATTTTTTGAGAACCTTTTTGCAATAATGATGTTTTATGGATTTGGTAACTATATGAATAGTTTGTATATAGCCGAATTTAAAATGCCCAAATTTGATACAAAGTGCAATAAGTTTGAAATACATATTGAAATAAGTATTAAGAAATTCCAAACTAATCAGGGTGATTAATATTTAACCAAATATTTCAAGGATTATCTAAAAGAGAATGAGACTCTCTACACCTCTTAGAAAACTACATCTAGATGAAATATATTCTCAAGGCTAATTATATATTTAACCTTAACCTTAATAAACATTAAATCTCTATAAATTTGATAGGGCATGTCATGCATTAATGAGATAAAACGTTAATAAACATTAAATCTCTATAAATTTGGTAGGACATGTCATGCATTAATGAGATAAAGACCTCTCATAAAAGTTATGAATGACATATTGCACATAATTGATGAGCTTACCAATTATTTGAAAGTAATATATGATATTTATTCCAAAAAACAACTTAAAGCTATGTATTTCATGTATAAACCAAGCTTGGAACTTGGTTGATCTAGTTGAAGAGATAAAAACCCTATGCATCTAAGTGAGTCTTTAATAGAAAGACTAACATGAAATGTAATATACAAATGTACTATGAAAACTTTAAAGAGTAGGAATATCCATTTTTATGCATATTTGATTTCATTAAAAATATAAATAAACCTTATATTTACAAAAGATTAGTAAGAATTATGTGGTTTTTCTAAATATTATATTTGAATGACATATTTAGAAATGACATATCTTTTTTTTAATCAATTAAGTTTTAGTTGTCCAAGAATTTCTCCATAAAAAAATTGGGAGAAGCAATCTATATATTGGATATAAAAATCTATAGAGATAAATCTAGAAGGTTGCTTAAATCATCTCAATCCATTCATATTGAGTAGATGTTAAAATGGCCTAGTTACACGACCAAAAGATTGATGTCTTCTTCTAAGTACAAGAGTGTCGAAGTAATAAATAACCATGCAAAATCAGGGTCGAACCACAAGAAAGTTAATTGTACAAGTTATAGATAACAATAATACAATAATAACAATAACAACAACAATAGTAATAATAATAACAGTAATAAAAAAATAGTAGTAGTAGTAGTAGTAGTACTAATAATAATAATAATAATAAAGAAAAAGAAATAGAAGGGGAAAAAGTTGATGAGAACTTTGAAATGAAAAATTAATGTAAGGATTAAACAATGATAATAATAAATGTCAAGGTTAGAGGATCCACTAATGGTATGTCAAACAAGTATAGAATAAACTTTTATTATTCAATTGGAAACCACATACAGTAGAAGTTCCAATCAAATTATAAATTGTTAACATGATTATATTAGTTACCTTATTCGATTAATTCTAGTACTTGTAAATCTCATCAGACATTCATGATTATAACTTATGTTAATAACAAATCAAGTTTTTTTCATAGCTTAGGTGTTGGTTATACCATACAGTATAAACTATAAGAGTGCCAAATATTTGTTGTACAAAGTATTATACAACATAAATCTAGATTAGTCGTTTAACAAGCATAATATTAAAGAATGAACAAGATAATAAATAAAAAACATATTAGTATCAAATATTAAAACTCATATTAAATTTACATTATACTTATTCTTACACCATTAGTATAACATTTTCACATTGACATAATAAACTTTGCTAAATATAATGAAAGAAAGAAAAATAATTTAATAAAATAAAAACATAAATAAGATAAAAGTCAACTAAATAAAGGAAAGGAAAGGAAAGGCATAAACTTGATATTAATAAAAGCAAAACATAAGCAATACAAAAAATACAAAGAGAGAAAGCAAGAGCATGATCTAGATCCAGAAACCAAGATGCCTAAATGCATAGCAAATGCCTCTTATAGGCTAAAATTAGAAACTATTAATTTGATGACTAATTAATGAGTGGATTACCAGCACTTGACTTAGTGACAATTCTTATCTTCTCTTGTCTACCCAAAATATCATTAACAACATCAAAATTAGAATTACTTAAAAACATGAAAGTTGAAGCAAATTTTCTTAGCTTTCTAGAAAAAAAATGGAGGTCATTTAGACTTCTAAAACTCTAGATATGAGTCAAATACTAAATAGTACGCAGGTTATAGGATAAATTTAGACTTCTTTGTTGTTGTTATAATTTGGACTTGAAAATGATCTTTTTAAATATTGGACTCCATATAAAAGTTATAGGTTTATATTTCACCTTTCCATCCATAAAAATTACACATAAATTCAAGATTTACAGCTCCAGTTATGACCCAATTACTGAATAGTGTTCTGCTTTGGACTGCACTAACATCGTTTTTCTAAGTTTGGTCATCTCTTTATCCTTTCAATTCCAATTCTTAAATTCATCAATCAATCCTTTTATTTATGTGATAGGCCTACATTTAAAATGAATATTTATCACAAATTAAAGGTATTTTATATTATTAGATATGTTATTATAAAATATGTTTTAGTTAAGGAGTTATTGATACTTCAAGTATAAAATGATGATGTAAGACCTTGACAAAAATGCATTTTTAAGTAGTATTCACTTAGTATAGAAGAATCTAAGATTAGATTTTTATATATTTTGCATGGAACACCTTTCTCCAGAAACATGTGTTCTAAGACATAAATTGAGAGATATATGATGAAAATAGTATCCTATTATTTTCTATAGGATCCATCAAAGGAGAAGATAAACTAGAAGTTTAAAATTATTTGAATTAAGATTTTTTTAATCAAATGTTAGAGAAATAACAAACACCAATCAATATATGTTTTACTCTAAATGACAATACTTTGAGTGAAAAGATTCCCAAACAAGAGAGCATAATTGATTCTACAACTAAATAACAATACATCTCCACATTTAAGGAGACAAAGAGATTGTTAGGATCGAGAAGTTCATCAATAAACTAAGTTGATTCCTAGCAATGTTAATCCAATTACCTTGTACTATGATAACAATGGAGTCATTGCATAAGAAAACAAACTAATATCTTATCAATGATCCAAACAATTACTTAAAATTTTCATTTGATTTGATAAATCAATAAAATGAAGATGCAAAGATAGAGTGAGTACCCAACAAAAATAATCTAAAAGATCTTCTTACTAAGTCATTATACATGTCGAAGCATTAATGCTACATGGAGCAATATAATATTAGATACATAAGTGATTGACTTTAGTGCAACTGAGAGATTGTTAGTTTAATGTCTTGTAGTCAATTGGTTAGTTACACATGACATTATTAAATTCTTGTAAATACATATTTATTATTAATAAATCTTAGTTTATCTTTAATATTAATATAATATTAGATTAATAAATCTATTGTAAAGATAAAGTCCACGAGATAAAAATATTTTACGAAGAAAAATATAAAGTTATTGTAATTATAAGATTCTTATTATATCTGAACATTCATCATAAAATTTTCTTAGTTAATGCTCTCTTAAATACTGAATATTAATTAGAGTTATAAAAATTACTACATATTAAGTTCTTTCTTCTATAAAATAAAGTAGTTGTTCTCATAAAGTAATTTATAAAGGATACCTAGAATTAATATGTAGATGCTTGTTGTAAGACTTGTACACTATACTGACTTATATGAGAATTCCACATAAAGAGAACACCTATGTCATCTAAGTTATCTTGTATAGAAAATGTTATACTTTGATCATATTATATGTTATCTTAATCAAGCTAACAAAAAGTCAGACATTGAGTATAACATAAACTAGATGAAGATATTTTAGTGATCAAGAAATGATTCATCATCTTAAATGAATTAGAGAAAACATTTACCTATTCTCAAATAGTATTGATTTAAAAATCTTAGGTCAAAATAGATTAAGATTTGAAAAGAGTTTTAAATATTATTTAAATAATCAATGACTATTATATAGAGAATAAACATGACTTAGCATGACAGATATACTCTAAGTTTTAATGTTAAATTGAAACATTTGATGAAAAAAATATTAATTACACTAAAAAACCAATTATTGAAAGGTTAAGTCAAATCACTAATGATTTTTCTATTATTTGGAGGATCATAACACATTGCTAAATAATACACCTGATCTTTAAATAAAAATTAATCAATTACTGAATTTGATAATAAATTAAATTGTTTAATTTATTTAATTATAATTATAATTTATATTTTGATCAACATATTAGAAATCTAATGGGTCATATATATTAATAATCATTAATCATAAATTAAATTAAAATGATTTAATGAAGCATGACTTTGTTAAAATATCTTTTACAAATTGCATACTAGAATATAATTAATATAAGGATTATATTTCTAGAACTAACAAAATCAAGTAAGGACTTGATTGAGTTGATTTTAAAAATTATCTTGAATTAATATATAGATATTTATTAAGGGAAAAATTGTTATTTTGTCAATTTATAATGATTTTTAGATTTCCTATAAATAGTAAGTCATACCTCTTATTTTTAAAAGATGTGGTTATTTGTTAAACAAAAAAACTATGTAAATCACACATATAATAAAGAGCTAACATTGTGGATATAACAATCCCTCTCTCAAAAATATAGATTTAAAAGATTTCTTATGGATAGTTCATGTGAATTATCGTTGGAGGTCAGACAATTGTACATCTTGTGATTTGTGACAACCTATTAAGAAATTATTAAAAGTAAAAGAAGTTCAAATCTTCATGAAATAAATTCCTAAACAACTCTAAATCTATCTAATGAGATCATAGGGACTCTTGAATAATTTTGTTTCATAGTTTCCACTAAGTGTATGAATTCGAGAACCCAACATCTCTTATACTTTAGCTTATGAGAACACTTCCTTTCAGAAACAAAATAATATAATATGTATCAGTCTCTATAGTTTTAATAAATATATACTATTTCACATAGCATTGACTAAGAGTAGTTTAGGAATAATATTTTGATGCAATAAGAATCTCATAATTTTATAATTGTTTTAAAGGATTTTTGTCATATGAACTTTATTTTTACTCTAGATTCTTAAATCAAATTTTAGATTCATTATCTAATATTATATAAATATTAAAAATAAATTAAGCTTTTGTTAATACTACCAAAAAATCGATAAATACAAACGAAAATACCAAGATAATATTTCTATCAATAAATTGTTGATGGCTTTACCAACAAAAATATTCCCTTGGTATTTATCAAGGGAATTATAGTAGAAAAATAATTTAAAACAAAGCAAAAAAAATAATGACGTGTAATTTTTACCAATGGAATAAAATCATTAGTAAATTGTGAATACTATTCATCATGTCAATTACAAAAGGAATTATTGATGGAATTTTCTAGCAGTATTTTATAGAGAGCTCTAAAATTATTCAATTCTCAATTGCACTCTTAATTAGTGTTCTTTACAAATAAAATCATTAATGAATTGAAAAGTTGTCGGTGTTATTTGGTGTTTTTTTGAAAAATTGAGTTTAAATTAAAATTTTAAATTAAATATTACAAATGGAATCATTGACGGATTGAAAAGTCATCGGTGTTGTGATATTTGATGATTTCTAATTTTTTTTATTAAATTTAAAATTTAAATTAAATATTATAAACGAAATCACTGACAAGATAATTAAAAATATTAATATTTAATTAGCTATTGATAAAATACCTCAATGAAAAGTCTAGAATCCTTAATTTCACAACATAATTTCCTTTTTTCTTCTTTTCTTCTTTTCTCAACTCCTTCTCTTCTCCTCTATGCTCAAGTATGTCTTCAATTTCCTCTCTTCTCCATGTTTAAGTATGTCTTTTTCTCCTTTTTAATTTTTTCTTCTCATTTTTTTAATTAATATACTTTATGATTTTTTTTATTTTCTTACCTTCACTTGCAACTACATTAAGGTAAAAAAAATCTTTTTTTTTCATGTTTTTCATTATATTTGTTTTTTATTTTATTTTTAATTTTTTTGTTCCTAGTAATTGTATGAATATTTATAGGATTTTTTTGTTCACATGAGATCAATTTTTAGTTGATTTATTTATAAGATTTTTAATTTTTTTTCATATGAATTTTCTTTATTAAATTTATTTTTTGGTGTTATTTATTTTTTTAAATTTGTTTGAGTTGATTTTCTTCTTCTTTTTTCCAAGCATTTTGAGTATTATAAAGTGTTGATTAATATTAATTTAATTATTTTTATATTTTTGTAAAATATATTTTTTAAAAAATATTTTTAAATAATTACTAATAGAATTACATACAATATTTTTCTAAGGGAATTACCAACGAAATGAAATAGGTAATTTGTTTTGCTTGTCTTTTCTATTGGTGAATCCATCAGCTATAATATTTTTTTTATTACCAATGGACTTACCGATAAAAAATTATCGACAAAAAAAATTACCAACAAGAAATTAATTAAAGGAGCATTTTCAATAGTGATTCTATTGGTAAATTAATTACCAACAGAATAATAGTGCAAATACCAACAAAAATTTTTGTCAATAAACTAAAGATTATGGTAGTATAATAATAAATATATATTGGTATAAATATAATAATATAATGTATAACTAAACAATTGATTACAAAACCTATTAAATTCATAGAAAAAACATTTACCAAACTACATTATTTCATCGAATTATTTTTTATTTTTGTTTTTTTACCAATAATTTTTTCAAATTGTGTTATTTTTTTTTAAAAAAAATCCCACCTTTAGCCCTTTAAATTTCTAGAATCTATACCAAGTGACTTTATTCTTTAAGGAAAATAATGAAAGAAATCAAACGAATTTCCTACTAGAAGCCAAATTGTTGGTTGGTGAGTCCATTTGAGTTTTGTAATGTTATTAGGCCTTGCTCTACATTTCCTGTCGTCGCCTGCTAGGTTCATCCTTCACGTCGACATGCAGGGTCCTGATTTGCGTATCTAATCGATGCAGTTCCAGCAAAAATTACGCTGGCAGCACTAGAAATGTGTCCAGGTCTCCAGCTGCAATTTCAGTCCATGTCTTCTTGAAAAAAGAAGTTATATCTATATCGATTTATAAAGATATTATATATTTACAAGTGTGATCGATTCTGTACAAATGTGTTTAGATTTAGACAATATTTCCCACCAAGAATATATGTATATCTTATTAGATTCATACAGGAATCATCATCATATTCGAAGTGTACATCTGATGCTGTCCTGTAATGTATGTGTGTTTTCAATTAAAAGATCAGATTATTATTTTTTGTGATTTTAAAATCTCGATAACAAATCATAAAAAAAAAAATTGAATTTACGTCTTTTAATTTCAATGGTCCATTGAAAATCACTTTCCACCAATATGCAATTGGATTGAACATTTGGAGCAATTCTGTTTCTTCCATGCCCACCCACACATGTCAGACCTCCCTGTTATTCTTTCCTTCTTTACTCCTAGTTGAGTTTCTAATAAGCTTATGAAGTGTTGTAAGATTTCACATGGGCATACATAAGGAAGTAGCAAATAAAATTATCAAGATTCTTATGAAGACTAAATTGGTAAGAACATGCATAAAAGTCAACGAAAAAGATGCGTCGGAAGAATTACGTGCATAAATTACACTGATTTTGGAGTTCCTTTTTCTTCTTTTTTTTCTTCGGTGGGGTTACTTCCTTTGCTTGTGCTTGCAAAATACGATTAGATGGTGATCCAATTTACTTGTTTGCTACTCCCTCGAAGCCTCTAGCATTAGCTTGGAAGGAGGTAAATCATATATGTCTCCGTCAAAATTGAATGCTGTTGAAGGTTAGCTGCGCAGAGGAGTGTCCCTTTTTTTTACTAGTATGGCGGATGCTGACTTCTTGTTGAGCCTCCCTGGTGGAGACAAGTCGCTGCGCGAGCTTCTTCGACCTTCGGTTACTCTTGTGATTCATGGGAAACCTTTTCCTTTCTTGAAGACTTCTTCTTATTTATTTTGCAAGTAAAAACTATGTCACAATAAATTTATCATGACACACATATTTTTAAACCTATTTTTCTTAATAAAAACACACTAAGGTTCCATCCAATCGTGTTTTTAAAATGTTTTAGCTTCAAATCCAATTTTTTATATAATTTTAGATTATTTTAATGAATTAATATAAAAACTTATTATTTTAATAAACTTTTAAATAAAAAAAATTATTTAAAAAACATTCAAAGCATTATCAAATAAAGAAAACGGTGAGTTTTTCTGTCATATAAAACTCTTGCGAGTGCGGCCACGAGTGGGGTTGTTGAATCAGATTAGTATGCCCTTTTCAATCAAATCCGACTACAAAAATGGTGACGGACACTGTCAGATACATACATACAGACACACACACACACATTTATTTCTATGAACAAATTGAAACTACTCCCAGTAGCATGTCCGTACTGAAAACCGAAGTACAGATTAAAATCAGTAGATGTTGAAGCATCACCACCAGAATACAAATAAAAATATACCCAAGTGCGCACAGTTGATGATATGAATTTGTAACTTTTTGCACCCACTCATTATCTGTCTGAATTTTTTTTCCCATTCATCTCAAATGTAATGATAATTTTGTTCCGTAGTGCAGAATTTCGGCATTTTTTATGTGTTTTTTTTTAATAAGTTTGAACTCCAAATTTCTCGATTATGTAAAAGCAAATGCATATCATAAGAAGTTAGAAGTAATTGTGTATCATAAAATGTTCTCATCAATACTTAAACATTCTTAGAAAATGATTGTACACTTGATAGTTCGAGTATCTCAAAACAATAATATTTAATAATCTTGTAAATTAAATTAACCGGTACAAGATGCTCTAACTCCCTGAACAAGAAGTAAATCATACTAAAAATTTGGGTTTTTTCTTTTTCTGAAACACTTTAAATAGCAAAATGTTTTCATTTTTTAAGCTAAACAAGAAAAATAAACTAGAAATTAATTCGTTGTCGTGTCTCAGTTGTAAGGACCCCCCATTCCTAGTTGTAAGCGCAAAACTTGTCTATAAAACCATGCAAAATCCGCACCAAATTTCCAGTAACACTGCGATCTACTGCAACCACGAGTTTCATCTCCCCAATGGATGCTTTCTCGTTGATTGTTTTGGTTGTAGCATGGCTTTTTGCCCTTCTTTACCTCCCAAAATTTTTTAAATCCTGGCTTAACCCATTGAAACTTCCGCCAGGTCCTAAACCATGGCCAATTATTGGCAACTTCAACCTTCTGGGTCCTCTCCCTCACCAATCTCTTCACCAATTGTCTCTCAAGTATGGAAAAACTATGCAGCTCTATTTTGGGTCCTATCCAGTTATAGTTACCTCATCACTGGACATGGCAAAGCAAATTTTGAAGACTTACGATCACATGTTTGCTAGCAGACCTCAAACTGCTGCTGGCAAGTACACAACTTATGAGTATTCCGACCTTGCTTGGGCACCCTATGGACCTTACTGGCGCCAAGGTCGTAAAATTTACCTCACTGAGCTGTTTAGTGCTAAAAGACTGGAGTCCTATGAGTATATGCGAGTGGAGGAGATGCGTGAATTTACAAGACGACTATATCGCAACTGTGGTAAGTCTATTGAGCTTAAAGATTATCTCTCTCATTACACTCTTAGCATTATTAGCAGGATTGTGTTGGGCAAGAAGTACTTCAGTGCATCAGAATCCGAAAAAGAAATAGTTACACTTGAGGAATTTCAGGAAATGCTAGATGAGTTGTTCTTGCTTAATGGGGTGTTGAACATTGGGGACTGGATCCCGTGGCTAGATTTCTTGGACTTGCAGGGGTATGTGAAGAGAATGAAAAAGCTCAAGGTAAGATTTGATAAGTTTCATGACCATGTCATTGACGAACACAACGTTCGGAGAAAAACAACCAAAAACTGGCAGCCGAAAGACATGGTGGATCTGCTCTTGCAGCTTGCTGATGACCCCGAGCTTGAAGTTAAGTTAACTAGAGACAACATCAAGGGGTTGACACAGGTAATTTCATTTTTTTTAATTGTCTCTTTCAACTATTTTCTATTTTTTCCTTTCCATTTTCCTTCATAGATCACTCTATTTCCCTTTTTTTTTTCCCTAAACAAAAAGGACTTCACTTTGTCATCCGAACAGCCAAAGTAGAATATAGATTGCGATGATACATGCATATTACTCTCTCAGTCTCGTTATTAGTACGTAAGCTTCTGAGTTTGGAGGAAAAAAACATTAGAAAGAAAAAATATATTATTAATGATTTTTGTTAATTCATTTTGTTCAATATTATAGATTTTTGTAAATTTAAAAATAGTAAAAGATAATAAGAAAAGGCGAGTAAAAGTAGGCGTAGTCAATCACTAGTTCTGGTCAGTGGAGAGGGGCGAGACGGATGCCTTGGCTATTTTGTTTCATTATTTTACTCAAAGTTCAAGAGTTGTTGCATTTGGATCTCAGACATGCTTCCCCTTCAGTCCCCATTGGCTTAAAATATTTACTGTTTTTCATTTTGATGACTAGGACCTGATTGCTGGAGGAACAGATACCGCTGCTACAATGGGGGATTGGTCAATGTCTGAACTCTTGAAAAAGCCCCAGTTATTCAAAAGGGTAACCGACGAGCTGGACAGAGTTGTTGGAAGAGAAAGATGGGTGGAAGAGAAAGACATCCCTCAACTTCCATACATAGAAGCAATAATGAAAGAGGCGATGAGGATGCATCCATCTGCTGTTATGCTTGCACCCCATTTGGCACTTCAAGATTGTAAAGTTGGGGGCTATGACATTCCTAAAGGAACTAGAATCTTCATTAACACATGGAGTATGGGTAGAGACCCTGATCTGTGGGAAGATCCTGAGGATTTTAGGCCAGAAAGGTTCATTGGTAAGGCAGTTGATATTAAAGGACATAACTTTGAATTGTTGCCATTTGGTTCTGGGAGAAGAATGTGCCCTGGCTATCCCCTCGGGACAAAGATGATTCTTGTCAGCCTAGCTAACATGTTGCACGGATATACTTGGGAATTGCCTCCAGGAATAAAACCAGAAGATGTGAAACGAGATGAAGTTTTTGGATTGGCAACACAGAGAAAGTACCCAACTGTTGCTGTGGCAAAGCCTCGACTCCCGCTTCATCTTTATAATTAGCATGTAATATTGTAAACATGTTTTGCTCTTGTAATGGGCTGCGACCATAGTTTTTCATCTACAAATGCACTCTGTACCAATGTGGCACTGTTTGTGAGGTAATGCTGCTAGACTTTATTTCAATAAAATATTCATCAATGTTATGGAACCTGTTAATTTATTATGAAGGGAAGCGTGTCTCAAGCCACTTGCAGGTCTGTTGGCGCACAAAGTTAAGAAAAACCCCACCTCAATCGATTTGTCGCATCAATATTTCGACAGAATATTTCCAAGAATACTGCTTTCTTGTCCTTTTTCTGAGAAGGGGCTATCATCCAGGCAGCAGTCCTCGTAAGGACACTATCCTAGTTGAAGTTAATTATAACTTAGCTCATGAAAAATAAAAGACCCGACAAAGGTGATAATAACAAAAGAAGAGAGAAACGGAGAAGAGAGAAAATATTTAGCAATCATGTAGAAAGAATGAGTATATGACATACAATTGTCGATATTATATCATATAATTATTTATTTGACACTATAAATTTATTTTTAAAAAATATTTTTAATATTTTTTACATACATGAATCAGAATGATGATGATATGAATTAATTTTATAAAATTATTATTGTTGGACCGATTATGTGATTATCATTCACAAATTATATTACATAAAGACTAATATTATAGTATATGAAAGAAACTATATCAAACAAATGATTTATAACTGTCATGTCTAGTTTTTATTTAATTATGACATATGGTGGGATTAATTTTTTTTAGAAAGAAAATTAATCCTTTCTTTATCTATAACAATACGATGACGCAAATAATTAAAAAGGGTTTAAAAGAAAAACTTGATTTTCTTCATCTATTAATACCCGATATTTCAATCTCTAAAGGGATTTATTATAAATCCAAATATATTTTCTTTTAAGGCTATTTTTTAGATATTTATTCTAAATATTTAAATCTTGAATTCTAAGATCGTATGTATTAAAATCTAATATAATTGTTAGTTCTATAATTACTAGCAGCATCACCACCTATATGGACATACACTAACATAATTTTATTAATAAGTTAATTAGCGATTCCTTAAAGATGAAATCTAGCTTCAATCATTTTTTTATTAAATAATATAAGCTTTGTATGCACCTAAATTGAGGAATTTTATTGAAGTTACTGAAGCAATTCCTTAAAGATCTGTACTATAATGTTATTGCCAAGTATAACTTATTTATTATCTAGTTTAGATATGATTGTGTATTTATTATTAGCACATAATCTTACGAATTGTTGAGAGAAAGGATACACAGGATTATCTTTCCTTGCTGTAAGTTTTTCCCTTTACACACACACGCATGTCCAGTATAGCAGTTAAAAATATAAAATAAAAGGATAACAAGGCCTTGATCCATGCGTGAGAGGGAGACAGCATATTTAAGTGCGAAACTATTGAATGCTATGTTAGATACTGAAATTATCTTTTCCTTGCAATTTGCAAATCAAGAAAGACAGAGACATGGAATGGAAGTGCAAATACAATATAGGTAAATTTGAAGGCCACAGAATTCGCGGGAACTGCGGTTACGAGGGACAAATTCTCTTTCAACTATTTTTGTAAAACCCTTAGGTAACCAAGTTTCGATCAGATTACCTTAAAACTCTCCTGATCAGATCCCTTCTGTCGTTTACTTGACAATAATCTGTAATTTCATAACCAACGATGTTGTTGCAACATTAAGAAAAAGAATAGCAGAAAACACATTCTCCATCTTTCGCATCTTTTCTTCTCTCTGCCTTGGCTACATTCTAAGGCAGTGAGATCTCTGCCTCAAAAATATTGTTGTCAAAATGGTTTTCCAAGATTTTGATCTTCTATCTGAGAGAAGAAGATCGGAAAGGCAACAAAAACTTCGAAAGAAAATTGCCATTGCAGCAGTTTCAGGTATTGCTTTCTTTGTTATAGTTGGTGCTGGAGTTTTCGCCCTTGTCTCTAGTCACAAGAGCAGCGCAGGAAACAATGGAGGATCAGCTGTGCCTCAGCCTGAAGAATCCGCAAAACCGATATCACGTGTCACCAGGGTTATCAAAACGGTATGTAATGCTACCACTTACCAGGTGACATGCCAAAAAACCCTCGAGAAGGAAGTGGAAAAGGACCCTTCTTTGGCTCAACCCAAAAATCTTCTCAAGATAGCAATCAAAGCAGCCGACGAAGAGATAAAAAAGGTTTTAAAGAAAGCCTCATCCTTCAAATTCGACGACCCACGGGAGAAAGCTGCATTTGAAGATTGTCTAGAACTCGTTGAGAATGCTAAAGAAGAATTGAAAGACTCTGTTGCCCATGTTGGTGATGATCTGGGAAAGCTTGCTAAAAATGCCCCGGACTTGAAC
Source organism: Populus ilicifolia (assembly GCA_015708895.1). Classification (NCBI taxonomy): domain Eukaryota; kingdom Viridiplantae; phylum Streptophyta; class Magnoliopsida; order Malpighiales; family Salicaceae; genus Populus; species Populus ilicifolia. Next base: position 19,008 of record SRLM01003940.1, read on the forward strand.
AATTGGCTCAGTGCGGTCATGTCTTACCAACAAACTTGCATTGATGGATTCCCTGAAGGAAAATTGAAATCTGACATGGAAAAGACATTTATGGCATCCAAGGAGCTCACCAGCAATTCCCTTGCGATGGTTTCATCATTAACTTCATTCATGAAAAATTTTCCCTTTCCAGGAGCACTTAACCGTCGGCTTCTGGCAAAGGAAGACAATTCACCCGCATTGAACAAGGATGACCTTCCAGGATAGATGAGTAACGAGGATCGCAGAATATTGAAGGGTGCTAGTAAAGACAAGCCAAAACCAAATGTTACTGTGGCAAAAGATGGTAGTGGTGACTTCAAAACAATTTCCGAAGCATTGGCGGCCATGCCAGCAAAATATCAAGGACGGTATGCAATTTTTACGACATCGGTATATGAAACTATTACGTTAATTGATGATAATTCATCGTTTGAAAAATATATTAAACTACCATTTCGGTTAATGCTTTATGCTCTTAGCCAACATCTTTATTTTGGGTGAAAAATGGCTTATATTTTCTCATGGTAATGCAGGTATGTTATCTTTGTTAAACAGGGAATTTACGATGAGACCGTGACAGTGACAAAGAAGATGGCGAACATCACTATCTACGGTGATGGATCACAAAAGACCATCGTGACAGGGAACAAAAATTTTGCTGACGGAGTTCAAACTTTCAGAACTGCAACTTTTGGTATATTGATCACTTTGACAATCTGACCCTAACAACTACATTATGCAAATCTTTTGTTCATCGGAATGATGTCTGAATAGCATTGCTACCAGATTATCTGGCTAAATATACAATTTGAATTCATCAAAGTAGAAAAAAATTGCTCGTTAGATTCATTCTTCTTATCAGCAGCCTAAATGACATAAAAAACTGGAACCAAATTTTGCAGCCTTAGAAGTTGCATTCCAAGTTCCTTTCTCCTAGTCCAGGATTTTAACGTGAAATATACGTTCTGCAGCGGTGTTAGGAGATGGACTTTTGTGCAAAGCTATGGGATTCAGAAACACAGCATGTCCAGAGAAACATCAGGCTGTGGCTATCAGAGTCCAAGCTGATCGTGCAATATTCCTGAACTGTCGTTTTGAAGGATACCAGGATACTTTGTATGCACAAACACACCGCCAATTCTACAGAAGCTGTGTCATTACCGGCACTGTTGATTTCATCTTTGGAGATGCAGCAGCCATCTTCCAGAACTGCCTTATTACTGTCCGGAAACCATTGGAAAACCAACAAAATCTCATTACGGCCCAGGGTAGGGTTGACGGACATGAAACTACAGGAATTGTTCTTCAAAATTGTCGCATCGAACCAGATAAGGACTTGGTTCCTGTAAAGACCAAGATCAGGAGTTACCTTGGAAGGCCCTGGAAAGAATTTTCAAGAACTATTATCATGGAATCAACAATTGGTGATTTTATTCACCCTGATGGATGGCTACCATGGCAAGGAGAGTTTGGACTAAAAAATCTGTATTATGCAGAATACAACAATAAAGGAGCTGGTGCAAAGACAACAGCAAGGATCAAGTGGCCTGGCTATCATATCATTAATAATGAAGAGGCCATGAAATTTACTGCTGAGCCTTTCTATCAAGGGGATTGGATTAGTGCTACCGGCTCTCCTATTCACCTTGGCTTGTTTTAACTGAGGAATGGTCAGAACTGAAGATTTGATGTGGAGAAGAATGTTGCTATGTCATTATTTTGTTTTTGTCATCTCATTCCCTCAATCTCTTGAATTATATAACAGAATTTGATGGCGTATGTATAAGACATATAAAAGAGATATTACTTAGCTTATTATTTCTCTTGTAATCAACTTGAGAGGAGAGCTCAACCTTATCCGACATGCACAAACGTATCTGATGATTGCATTTTCCATCTCAATGTGATGTTTTAAATTTCAAACATGATAAACAATCTTAGAGAAATTTCTTGATATCTTCTCAGTGATATCTAATTAGTATTTAAAAGTATATTTTTATCAAGATTTTATATTATTATTTTACACTTGAAGTATTAATAACTCCTTAACTGAAACATATTTTATAATAACAAGTATGATACTATAAGATACATTTAATTTATGGTAAATATTTATCTTAAATGCAGGTCTATTACATAAATTAAATCAAAGAATTGATTGATAAGTTTAACTATTAAAATTGAAAAGACAAAAAAAAGATAAAACTTAGAAAAAAAGATATTGATTCAGTCCAAACTAGAAAATTATTTAGTCATTGAGTCATATCTGGAGCTATAGATCTTAGATTATAATTTGGTTTATATGGCTAAAAAGCTAAAATATAGGCCTAAAACATTCATGCAAATGCAAAACTCAATTATGTTGTTCGGAAATCTAAATCTTAGTAACAATGAAGAAGTCAGAATTTGTCTTGCAGTCTAGACACTGTTTAGTATTTAGCCCATAACTTGAGTTCTAGAAGTTCAAATGCATCAATTTTTTTTATTGAAAAACTGAGACGATTTCATAAAACTTTCATGAGAAAAGTTTGTTTAAATTTTAACATCAACAATGATATTTTATTTAAACAATAAGATAAGGATTGTCACTAAGTCAAGAGTTAGTGACCCACTCATTAATTAGTCATCAAATTAATAGTTTCTAATTTTAGCCTATAAAAGGAGGCATTTGTCATGCATTTAGGTATCTTGATTTTCAAATCAAGATCATATTTTTGCTCTCTTTCTTATTGTAATGCTTCAGTTTTTCTTATATTAATATCTTATTTGTGCTTTTTATTTCCTTTTATTTACTTAGTTAACTTATATCTTAATTATATTCTTATCTTGTTTATTTATTTATTTTTTCATAATATTTAATTAAGTTTATCATGTCAAGGTGAAAAGGTTACATTAATAGTGTAAGAATATGTATAGTATAAACTCAACATGGACCTTAATGTTTAATACCAATATGTTTTGTATTTGTTATCTTATTCACTTTTAATATTTTGCTTGTTAAATGATTAATTTAGATTTATGTTATATAATACTTGGCACAACAAATATGTGATACTTTTATAGCCCAACCATATAGTATAACCCACACATGTGCTATGAAAGGAATTTTATTTGTTGTTAAAATAAGTTATAATCATGAACACTTGTTAAAATAACTTGATTTGTGATTACAAGTATTAGCATTATTCGAATAAGATAGCTAATGTAATTATATTAATAATTTATAATCCGATTGGAACCTCCTTTGTATGTTGTTTCTAGTTAAGTGAGCTATGAAAGTGCCAAGCATTTGTTGTACAACAAATGCTTGGCACTTTCATTTCCAAAAAAAAAAAAAAAAAAAAAAAAAAAAAATAATCCCAACCCAAGGAAGTTAACCTTAAACATTAGAACACAAATTTTGTTTTCTTCCAAGAAAAGCCCCATAATTATGTGTTGATACATTGAGCACAAAAGAAAGGTTTATGAATATCTTGTTAAGAGAAATTGAGCAGGTCTATAAATATAACAAGAGTTTGTTTATCTGGATAGAGTAATGGAAGTCAAATGATGAATACCTCGCTTTGTGGAATTTGCAAATTGTCTTTTTATTTTAACGCTTTGATTACTAGGGACTAGTAATAAGCTAGTTGGGGGGTGTGATTAGTACTCAAAAGTGCATTTTTATCATGGTTTTATATCATCATTTTGCACTTAAAGTATCATAACTCCTTAACTAAAGTACGTTTTATAATAATCTATCTAATAATATAAGATACCTTTAATTT
>SRLM01003940.1:24402-57047 GCA_015708895.1 Populus ilicifolia
AGTTCTTAAAGTCATCAATCAATCCTTTTATTTATGTGATAGGCCTGCATTTAAAATGGACATTTACCACAAATTAAAGGTATCTTATATTATTAGATAGATTATTATAAAACGTACTTTAGTTAAGGAGTTATGATACTTTAAGTGTAAAATGATGATATAAAACCATGATAAAAATGCACTTTTGAGTACTAATCATTAAGTAATAAAAAACGTTTATACTATACTTGTTTGAAATACCATTAGTAGATTCTCTAACCTTAACAATTATTTTATCCTTATTTAATCCATTCATTAATCTTATATCTCAAAGTTGTCGTCGTTGTCATCGTTATCGTCGTTATTATTATACAGTTAACCTCCCTGTGGTTTGACCCTAATCTTGCGAGGTTATTTATTATTTCGACACTCCTACACTTGGAAAAAGATATCAATTTCTTGGTTGTGTCAAGTTTTTGGCGTTGTTACCGGAAAAATAAATTCTTGTATAAATTATAATATTTATTTTATTTTCTCTTTTCACTTTTATTTTATCTAATTATTGTTTCTTTTTTTTCTTCCATTTTATTCTCTTCCAATATATGCATGAGAGTTTGGTCATGTACATTAAATGGTAGACTTTGTTGGGTATCCTTATCATTTTCAGAAAATATGGTCGAAGAAGATAACTAATAACTTTATAATGAGAATAATCATGTTATAACACTTATAAACCAAATGAATCCTACAAGAATAAGTGCACCCTCATGCATAGTTTTCCCTTCTGATACATCTTATTTTAATTTTAAGCCAGATATTATTCAACTTTTACCTTCTTTTCATAGCTTAGAATTAGAAAATCCATATTTGCATTTAAATGAATTTGAGGTTTGTAACACCTATAATAACTCAAATTGTAGCATGAACACCATCATATTAAAGTTTTTTTTTATTTTTCATTAAAAGATAAAGCTAAAACATGGCTATAAAATTTGATAATAGGATCCATTCGTGCTTGGGATGAAATGCAATAACAGTTTTTAAAAAAGTTTTTCTCATCTCATCGAACAAACTCTTTCAAAAGACAAATCATCACTTTCACTCAAAAACCAGAAGAAATATTTTACCAATGCTGAGATAGGTTTTGAGACTTGCTCAATACTTGCCCCTATCATAGTTTTGAAACATGGAGATTGGTTTCATATTTTTTTTAAAGGTTAATACCTAGAGAAAGGCAAATTATTGAATTGATGTGCAATGAAACTTTTAAAAATAAAGACACTGATGAAGTAATGAAAGACTCAGACTTGTTAGCTGAAATGTTCAAAATTGGGACACCACAGGTACTTACGAGGGACCAGGTAAAACTCAACCTCATACATCTAATGGAGGTATGTACAACCTTGGGTAAGATCTTAACCTTCAAGCCAAGTTTGCATCTTTAGCTAGAAAAGTCGAGGCACTAGCATTGAAAAAGAGTGGTCAATTAAAATCTGTTGAAAACATTGTGTGTCAAATCTATGAAACTAATGAACATTTAACCAATGATTGTCCAACCTTACCTTCTTTTAAGGAATGTCTCCATGAATAAGTTCATGTTTTAAATAGTTTCCAAAGACCCATTCATAACCCATACTTATAAAAATATAATCCCGATTGGAGAAATCACCCAAATTTTAGTTGGAAAAGTGATAATGTAAACTTCACAACCAATATTTCAAGCACATCATAATTTTTAAAATTCTCATAGATATGCACCTCTTTATGCTCCATCTCTTAGAAGAAATCTTAAGGAAACATTGCATGCATTGATTGAAAAGTAAGAGACAATCAATACTCAACTTGCTCAAAGTATGACAGATTTTAAAGATACTCTTGCAAAATTGACATCTGCTCTTAGTTTCCAAGAGAAATGTAAGTTTCCATCTCAACCACAACAAAATCCCAAGGGGCAATACAATGTAAATGTAAGTAGGTCTGAAAGCCAACATATAAATCAATTCAAATCAGTCACTACTCTTCGTAGTGATAAAGTTATTGAAAAACCTACTCTTGAACCTTATAAAAAGATAATGAGTCAATCTATAAGGGTAAGGAAGGGGTTGAATCTAAATATTACAAAGAAAAGACTGATTCTCCGCAACACTTTCATTTCCTTATGCCATGACCAAACAAAAAAAAGTCAATCACAACTTAGAAATCTTTGAAACTTTCAAATAGGTAAGGATCAATATACCTTTGCTGGATGTTATTAAACAAGTTCCTTTCTATGTTAAATTTTTTATAGATATGTGCACTATGAAAAGAAAACTGAATTTGAGAAAGAAAGCATTTTTAGCTGAACAAGTAAGTGTCATTCTTTAGAACAATAATGCTTTGAAATATAAAGACCTTGGTTCCCTTACAATTTCTTATGTTATTGGAGAATATAAAATTGAAAGGGTCTTACTTGATCTTGGAGCTAGTGTAAATTTACTTTCATATTCAGTTTTTTCAGAGTCTCAATTTAGGAGAGTTAAAACCAACTTCTGTAACTATTTTACTTGCCTATAGATCTATAAAAATGTCTAGAGGAATAATTAATGATATGTCAGTACAAGTAGATAAATTCATTTATCTTGTGGATTTTATTTTCTTGGACACATAACCTGTTAAAACATGTAATTCATTTCCTGTTATTTTAGGACGTCCATTTCATGCAACTTCTAATGTATTGATTAATTGTAGGAATGGACTGATAAAGCTATCATTTGGCAATATGACATTGGAGATGAATATTTTTAACATTTGCAAGTAACCTAGAGATGATAATGAATTACAAGAAGTAGATCATATTGAGAAATTAGTTTATGATCAACTTGAATCTATTTTAAGTAAAAATGAGTTTGATGAATTTGAAGATAGGCAAAAGATTTATTCTCAGGAAGAATCACGGATGAAAAAGGCACTGAAAATATTGACGCAGATATTTTATCAAGAGTGACAATAGATTTGACATCCAACATTACACCAATCTATGATTATTTTTCTAATGAATCCTTACTTTCTTTAAGTCCAATGCTTGGTATGATAAAAATAACATTTTTCTTGCTTTAGGAGATTTGCTAACTCATTGGAGTACTCAAGATAAAAGAAATTTTTTGAGCGATGTGCAAAACTTTTATTGGGATGACCCTTGCTTATTCAAATATTTCAAAGATTTATTCCCGACAATGAGGTAAGTAATGTTATTAAACTTTATCATTCTGAAGCATGTAAGAGTTATTTCTCATAAAAAAGACAGCTATAAAATCTTTCAAAATAAATTTTATTAGCTCACCATGTTCGAGGATTCACATATATTCTGTAAAGCTTGTAAAAATTATTAAAAGTAGATTCATTTCAAAATATAAGGAATCTTTAGAAAATCTTTTATTGACTTTTGAGATATATCCTAGTAGAGATGTGTATTATGCATCTCATGATTTATGACCCCATTTTTATAAACAACATGATCGACTTAGTCTTGGGAATTTGACAAAAAAAAAGACCCTGTTTGCTAGTTTTTAAGAAAACTAGATGGAAAGCCTATCCCCGACCCATAGAAGGCGTTTAAACCGTTCTTGAACGTAAAACCAAGGGAAGATATGAGCCATAATCACAACTACCTCTACATATGACATGACTAAAAGATTAATATCTTCTTCTAAGTGCAAGAGTGTTAAAGAAATAAATAACCCGACAAGACCGGAGTCGAACAACATGGAGGTCAGTTATACAAATTATAAATAACAACAACAATAATAGTAATAATAACAACAATAATAGTAGTAATACTAATATTAATAGTAATAAGAATACTAATAATAATATTATTAATATTAATAGTAGTAGTAGCAGCAGCAATAGTAGTGGTAGTAGTAATAGAAATAGAATAAAAAGAAGAAGAAAAAGAAGAAGAAGAAGTTGATGATAACTTTGAGATGGAAGATTAACGTAAGGATTAAACAATAATAACAACAAATATCAAGGATAAAGGATCCACTAATGGTATGTTAAACAAGTATACTATAAACTCTTATTATTCAATTGGAAAGCACACACAAAGAAGGTTCCAATCAAATTATAAATTGTTCACATGATTACATTAATTATCTTATTAGATTAATACTAACATCTGTAAATCTCGTTAGGCATTCATGATTATAACTTATGTTAACAACAAATCAAGTTCCTTTCATAGCTAGGTGTCGGTTATACCATACAGTATGAGCTATGAAAGTGCCAAGCATTTGTTGTACCAAGTCTTATACAACATAAATCTAGATTATTCATTTAACAAGCAAAGTATTAAAAAATAAACAAAATAACAAATACAAAACATGTTAGTAGTAAACATCAAAATCCATATTAAGTTTATATTGTACTTATTCTCATACCATTAGTATAACCTTTTCACCTTGACATAATAAACTTAGTTTGACATAATGAAAGAAAAAAAAACAAAATAAGAACATAAATAAGATAAAAGTTAATAAAGTAAAGAAAAAGAATTGAAAGGCATAAACTTGATATTAATGAAAACAAAACTTAAGTAATACAAAAATAAGAAGAGAGAAAGTAAGAACATAAACTTGATTTGAAAACCAAGATGCCTAAGTGTATGGAAAATGCCTTCTTTTATAGGCTAAAATTGGGAACTTTTGATTTGATGACTAATTGATGAGTGGGTAGCCAACTCTTGACTTGATGACAATCCTTATCTTTTTTTGTCTACCCAAAACATCATTGATAATGTCAGAATTGGAACCAATTGAAAAATATAAAAGTTGTAGGGAATTGTCTCTACTTTCCAGAAAAAGAAAAAGGTCATTTAAACTTCTAGAATTCTAGATATGGGCCAAACACTGAATAGTGTTTGGGCTACAAGACAAATTCAAACTTCTTTGTTGTTGCTACAATTTGGACTTGAAAATGGTCTTTTTAATTTTGAGCTCTATATGAAAGTTGTAGGCCTATGTCTTACCTTTCCATTTATATAAAGTAGATCTAAATCTGAGATCTACAGCTTTAGATACAACTCAATTACTAATAGTGTTTTGGTTTAGACTGTATCAACATCTCTTTTCTAAGTTTACCCATCTCTTTGTTCTTTCAATTTGAGTTCTTAAACTCATCAATCAATCATTTCATTTATGTGATAGGCCTATGACATGACTAAAAGATTAATGTCTTCTCCTAAGTGCAGGAGTATCGAAGTAATAAATAACCCAACAAGATCAGGGTCGAACCATAGAGAGGTTAATTATACAAATTATAAACAACAATAATAGTAATCACAATAATAACAATTCTAATAGAAACAGTAGTAGTAATAAAGAAAGAGATGGAGAAGAAGAAAAAAAAGATGAGAACTTTGAGATGGAATATCAATGTAAGGATTAAACAATGATAACAAACAATGTCAAGGTTAGAGATTTCATTAATGGTATGTCAAACAAGTATAGTATAAACCCTTATTATTCAATTGAAAACCACACACAAAGAAGGTTATAATCATATTATAGATTGTTAACAAGATTATATTAGTCATCTTATTCAATTAATGCTAATACTTGTAAATTTCATCAAGCATTCATGATTATAACTTATGTTAACAACAAATCAAGTTCCTTTCATAGCTCAGGTGTCGATTATACCATACAGTATGAGCCATGAAAGTGCCAAGCATTTGTTGTACCAATTGTTATACAACATAAATCAAGATTAGTTATTTAACAAGCAAAGTATGAAACAGTGAACAAGATAAAAAATATAAAACATGTTAGTATCAAACATTAAAGTCCATATTACATTTATACTATACTTATTCTTACACCATTAGTGTAACCTTTTCACCTTGACATAATAAACTTAGCTAGATATAATAAAAGAAAGAAAAATAGATAAATAAAATAAGAACATAAATAAGATATAAGTTAACTAAGTAAAGGAAAGGAAATGAAAAGCATAAACTTGATATTAATGAAAGCAAAACATAAGCAATGCAAAAAAATACAAGAGAGAAAACAAGAGCGTGATCTTGATTTGGACACCAAGATGCCTAAATACCTGGTAAATGACTCTTTTTATAAGCCAAAATTGGAAACTATTGATTTGATGACTAATTGATGAGTAGGTGGCCAACTCTTGACTTGGTGACAATCCTTATCTTTTTTTGTTTGCCCAAAATATCATTGATAACGTCAAAATTAGAACCACTTAAAAACATGAAAGTTGTATGAAATTTTCTTAGCTTTCTTATGTAAACAATTCAGATCATTTTGATTTTTATAACTCTAGTTATGGTCAAAATACTAAACAGTGCTAGGGCTAGAGGATAGATTCAGACTTTTTTGTTGTTGCTCTAATTTGAACTTAAAAATGGCCTTTTTAGATCTTGGCTCCATATGTAAGTTGTAGGCTTATGTCTTACCTTTTTATCCATATAAAGTACACCTAAAATTGAGATCTACAACTCTAAATATGATCCAATTATTGAATAGTGTTCCGACTTGGACTACACCGACATCTCTTTTCTAAATTTGGCCAACTCTTTATCCTTTCAATTTCAATTCTTAAATTCATCAATCAATCCTTTCATTTATGTGATAGACCTGCATTTAAAATAAACATTTACTATAAATTAAAGGTATCTTATATTATTAGATATATTATTATAAAACATGCTTTAGTTAAGGAGTGATTGATACTTCAAGTGCAAAATGATAATATAAAACCTTGATAAAAATACACTTTTAAGTATCAATCACACCCTCCAACTAGTGTATTACTAATCCCTAGTAATCAAAGCGTTAAAATAAAAAAATACTTTGCAAATTCCACAAAGCAAGGTAGTCATCATTTAACTTTGATTAATCTATCCAGATAAACAAACTCTCCTTAAATTTATATATCTGCTCAATACCTTTTAACAAGATATTCATAAACCTTTCTTTTGTGCTCAATGTATCAACACATAATTATAGGGCTTTTCTTGGAAGAAAATAAAATTTTTGTTCTAATATTTAAGGTTAACTTCCTTCAGTTGAGATTATTATTTTTATCTTCTTCTTCCTTTTTTTTTTAATATATATACATATAATTTAAAGCACCATGCATCTTTCACTCATGTAACGAGCTTTCAGCTAATGACTCCCAAACCAGTTGGTCTTAGGGTATTAGGTGTTAAGACACCCCAAGCTTAGTAACTCAGGTCGTAGATACTGATATGTAGATAGTGCAATGTTTGATTCCCTTAAACTTTTCTCCTCAACCCATGTAACAAGCATTGGACCAATAGCTCCCAAGTCAGTTGACTTTAGGGTATTAGGTGGTAAAACACCCTTTTCGGGCTTAATTGCTTAGGTTAGGGAGGCTACGAAACCAAACTTATCTATATTTTTATTTTTATTTTTATTTTATTTTTCTTTTTTTTAATTATATACTATCCATTTCTCTTAGTTGTTACCTTTAACAAAAGAACATAAATAATGTAATAATCTAATATGCAACTCACAATCATATGTTTAAAGTGTGTGTGTGTAAATTAAGGTTTAAGAATACATGTTAAATAAGTATATAAGTAGAATTAAATGATAACAATGCAAGAGTTTGTAAATCTGAATATTTCAAGAAGTATTATGATAGACCTTATTATGAATAATTACTAAGATGCGTCTCAAGAGTCATAAAAAGTTCTCCTTACTCTGCCATCATAGTAACAACAATTTTGCACATGCTTTATGAAATAGAAAACACAATTAGTTTTTTTTTAGCTGCTACCCTCTCCCCCCAATGAAAATGAGACATTGTGCTCAATGTTTAAAAGTAGAAAGATAGAGTGTAGAAGATATCACCTGAAAGAACAAACACTAATAAACCTGAAACACACTAAAACAAAAATAAGAAAGAAGAAAACACAATAATAAAATAAAGGAAAAAAATTTTTACAAATGAAGACTCAAATCTAATCTAAGCTTTTTACAGCTCTCCTTAGATAAGCAATTTATAGACTCATGAAGGATCAATTATAGGAATGAAAGATTCTAGTTGGTCGATCAATTGTTTAGCAGTAGTAGCAGAGATTATGATTTATCATGCAGAAGATGTTAGAAATTTTTGTTCCATAGCATAATGATGAAAAGACAACAACTTATCATAATAATCATTAACATTTAACAAACCTATGGGTTTATGGTGAATGTGCAATTGGGCCTAAGAGGAAATATGAAAGATCTCTTCCAATATGTCTAGACCACCTAGTAATGCAATGAAGGCATCAACGTGGTTAAACATTGCATTCATTCAAGCAGACATTAAGGAGACTTGTAGTTCCTCTCCAATTGTTTTTCCAATGATGTCCCCTTGTGCCAATGTTTCGGGGACAACCCCCAAAACTTGACTACCTCCAAAAAATATAGCTATTGACACACCTCCTATTAACCCAAGACTGCCTTCTCCAAACACTAAATGAATCTTTCTCTCAACTAGCACTTGACCAAGATGATTTGTTGCTTCTAAAAACTCCTTTTCTTTCTCAGTACTAGATCCACCAAAAACACAAATACTTCTTATATGATGACCTAAGGAACTTGTCATTTCTACACACTTTTGTATTTGTTAAATGTATGGGTTGAGTAGAAATGAAAGGAAGGAAGAAAGGATTTTATAGATGAGAAATTAGAAAGGCAATCATACCACCTATGTGTAGGATAGCTGGAGTCTCTCTCTCTCTCTCTCTCTCTCTTTATTTATTTATTTACTTTTAAAAAAGCATGTGTATATACAGGTAGTTGTGATTGTGACTCACATCTTCCCTTGGTTTTATATCCAAGAATGTCTTAAACGCCTTCTATGGGTCGGGGATGGGCTTTCCATCTAATTTTCTTAAAAACTAGCAAACATGGTATTTTTTAGTCAGATTCCCAAGACTAAGTCGATCATGTTCTTTATGAAATAGTGGCCATAAATCATGAATTGCACGATGCACATCTCCGTTAGGATGCGTCTCAAGAGTCAATAGAAGATTATAAAAATTATCAAAGCAAGCTTTCAAACGATGTCCATTTTTCTTAAAAACATTGTCATTCATTGAATTCTCAATATCACAGGCCCCATAAGGATTGCTCCATCTTGATTTAGCTCTCTAAGAAATGCATAGAGTTGAGAATTATAAAACAAAATGTTTCAACCAGTATTAACTTTTTGACAATTTTCACAAGTTTTGTAAAATGCATGTGTCCTTGAATATGGTGGGCCAATAAAATCCATTTTGAAAGATTTTTGTAGCTGTTTTTTTTATGAGAAATAACTTCCACATGCATCAAAGTGACAAAGTTTAATGACACTACTAACCTCATTATCGGGAATGAATCTTTGAAATAGTTGATCAGGATAATATGTGAATAAGTTAGGGTCATCACAATAAAATTTCTTCACTTTGTTCAAAACCTTTTCTTTATCTTGGGTACTCTAATCAGTTGGCAAATCTCCTAAAGCAAGAAAATTGATATTTTTATCATACCAAAGCATTAGACTAAGAGAAAGTAAGGACTTGTCTGGAAAGTAATCATTGATTAGTGTGATGTTAGATGTCGAATTTGTTGTCACTATTGATAAAAGATTCGCATCAACATTTTTTATGCATTTTTCATCCATGATTTATTTCTCAGAATAAATCATTTGCAAATCTTCAGATTCATCCAACTCATTTTTACTTAAAGTAGATTCAAGTTGATCATAAACTAATTCATCAATATGATCTACTTCTTGAAAATCATTATCATCTCCAGGTTGCTTGCAAATGTTGAAAATATTCATCTCCAATGTCATGTTTTTAAATGATAGCTTTATCAGTCCATTCCTACAATTAATCAATGCATTAGAGGTTGTAAAAAACGAACGTCCTAAAATAACATGAAATGAATTACATGCTTCAACAAGTTGTGTGTCCAAGACAACAAAATCCACAAGATAAATGAATTTATCAGCTTGTACTAACACATCTTCAATTATTCCTCTAGGCACTTTTATAGATCTATCGGCAAGTAAAAGAGATACAGAAGTTGCTTTTAACTCATCTAGATTGAGACTCTAAAAAATTGAATATGGAAGTAAATTCACACTAGCACCAAGATCAAATAAGGCTCTTTGAATTTTATGTTCTCTGATAAAACAAGAAATTATAGGACAACCAAGGTCTTTATATTTCAAGGCATTATTGTTATGAAGAATAACACTTGTTCAGCTAAAAAGGCTTTCTTTTTCACATTTAGTTTCCTCTTCACAATGCATAGATCTTTCAAAAATTTAGCATAGAAAGAAACTTATTTAATAACATCCAGTAACGGTATATTGATTCTTACCTGTTTGAAAGTTTAAAAAATTTCAGAGTTGTAATTGACTTTCCTTTGTTTGGTCATAACTTGAGGAAATGAAAGTGCTAGCGAAGAATCAATCTTTTCTTTGTAATTTTCAGATTCAACCCCTTCCTTACCCTTAGAGATTGACTCATAATCTTTCTCATAAGGTTTAAGAGAGGGTTTTTCAATAACCTTACCACTGCGAAGAGTAGTGACTGATTTGACTTGATCTAAGTATTGGCTTCCAAAACTACTTGCATTTGCATTGTATTGCCCCTTGGAAATTTACTGTGGTTGAGATGGAAACTTACCTTTATCTTGGAAACTAAGAGCAGATGTCAATTTCGTGAGAGTATCTTTAAAATATGTTATGTTTTGAGTAAGTTAAGTATTAATTGTCTCTTGCTTTTCAATTAATGCATGCAATATTTCCTCAAGATTTCTTTTAAAAGGTGGAGCATAAGAAGGTAAGTTGTGAAGTTGTGTCAATTCACGAGAATTTTAGAAATTATGGTGTGCTTGAAACGATGGTTGTGAAGTTTGTGCATTATTTTAGTAAGTTAACTAAAATTTGGGTGATTTCTCCAACTAGAGTTGTATGTCTATGAGTATGGGTTGTGGTTGGCCCTTTGGAAACCATTTAAAGCATGAGCTTGTTAATGGAGACATTCTTTAAAAGAAGGCAAGGTTGGACAATTATGGGTTGAGTGTTCATTTGTTTCATATATTTAACACACAATGTTGCCAACAGATTTTAGTAGACCATTCTTTTTCAATTCTAGTGCCTTGACTTTTCTAGCTAAAGATACAAACTTGGCTTGAAGGTCATGATCTTCCCCAAGGTTGTAGATACCTCCACTAGATATATGAGGTTGAGTTTTACTCGGTGCCTTATAAGTACCCGTAGTGTCTCAATTTTGAGCATTTTTCACTAACAAGTCTAAATACTCCCTTGTTTCATCAGGATCTTTATCTTTAAAAGTTCCATTGCACATTAATTCAACCATTTGCCTATCTCTAGGTATTAACCCTTCATAGAAATGTGAAACCAATCTCCATGTTTCAAAACCGTGATGAGGGCAAGCACTAAGCAAGTCTCGATACCTATCCCAACATTGGTAAAATGTTTCTCCTGGTTTTTGAGTGAAAGTGGTGATTTTTCTTTTGAAATAGTTTGTTCTATGAGATGGAAAAAACTTTTTTAAAAACTATTATTGCATTTCATCCTAAGCACGAATGGATCCTGGTTTTAAATTTTATAGTCATGTTTTAGCTTTATCTTTAAATGAAAAAGGAAAAGGCTTTAATCTGATGGTGTTCATGCTACAATTTAAATTATTATATGTGTTGCGGACCTCCTCAAATTCCCTTAAATGCAAGTATGGATTTTTCAATTCTAAGCCATGAAAAAAAAGTAAAAGTTTAATAATGCCTGACTTAAAATTAAAATGAGATGCATTGGGAGGAAAAACTATGCATGATAGTGCACTTGTTGTTGTGGGATTCATGTGATCTCTAAGTGTTTTAGCATGGTTATTCTCATTATGAAGTGATTGATTATCTTCTTCCGTCATATTTTCTGAAAATGATAAAGATACCTTACAAAGTCTACCACTTGATGTATGTGACTATACTCTCATGCATGTGTAGGAATAAAATAAAAGGAAAAAGAAAACAAAAGAAGAAGAAACAAGAGAAAAGAAACAAAGTTATATACAAGAAAAGTGAAAAGACAAAATATTATAATTTATACAAAACTTACCTCCCTGACAACGGCGTTAAAAACTTGACACGACTAAAAGATTAATGTCTTCTCTCAAGTGCAGGAGCGTCAAAGTAATAAATAACCCGGCAAGATCGGAGTCGAACCATAAGGAGGTTAATTGTACAAATTATAAATAACAATTATAAACATCAACAATAGTAATCATAATAATAACAATACTAATAGAAATAGTAGTAGTAGTAGTAGTAGTAGTAAAGATAGAGATGGAGAAGAAGAAAAAGAAGATGAGAACTTTGAAATGGAATATCAATGTAAGGATTAAACAATGATAACAAACAATGTCAAGGTTAGAGGTTCTACTAATGGTACATCAAACAAGTATAGTATAAACTCTTATTATTCAATTGGAAACCACACACAAAGGAGGTTCCAATCATATTATAGATTGTTAACATGATTACATTAATCATCTTATTCAATTAATGCTAATACTTGTAAATTTCGTCAAGCATTCATGATTATAACTTATGTTAACAACAAATCAAGTTCCTTTCATAGCTCAAGTGTCGGTTATACCATACAGTATGGGCTATGAAAGTGCCAAGCATTTGTTGTACCAATTGTTATACAACATAAATCAAGATTAATTATTTAACAAGCAAAGTATTAAAGAGTGAACAAGATAACAAATATAAAACATGTTAGTATCAAACATTAAAATCCATATTAAGTTTATACTATATTTATTCTTACACCATTAGTGTAACCTTTTCACCTTGACATAATAAACTTAACTAGACATAATGAAAGAAGGAAAAATAAATAAATAAAATAAGAACATAAATAAGATAAAAGTTAACTAAGTAAAGGAAAGGAAATAAAAGGCATAAACTTGATATTAATAAAAACAAAGCATAAACAATAGAAAAAAAATACAAGAGAGAAAGCAAGAGAATTATCTTGATCTAGACACCAAGATGCCTAAATGCATGGTTAATTCCTCCTTTTATAGGCCAAAATTGGGAAGTATTGATTTGATGACTAATTGATGAGTAGGTGGCCAACTCTTGACTTGGTAACAATCCTTATCTTCTTTTGTCTGCCCAAAATGTCATTGATAACGTCAAAATTAGAACCACTTAAGAACATGAAAGTTGTTGGAAATTATCTCAGCTTTCTAGTATAATAAATTCAAATTATTTTGACTTCTAGAACTCCAGATATGGTCAAAATACTAAACAATACTCAGGTTAGAGGACAGATTCAGACTTCTTTGTTGTTGCTCCAATTTGAACTTGAAAATGACCTTTTTAGATCTTGGGTTTCATATGAAGTTGTAGGCTTATGTCTTACCTTTCTATCCATATAAAGTAAACCTAAATCTGAGATCTACTGAACAGTGTTCAGGTTTGGACTGCACTGACATCTCTTTACTAAGTTTGGCCATCTCTTTGTCCTTTCAATTTCAATTCTTAAATTCATCAATCAATCCTTTTATTTATATGATAGGCTTGCATTTAAAATGAATATTTACTATAAATTAAAGGATATTATTAGATATATTATTATAAAACATGTTTTAGTTCAAGAGTTATTGATACTTCAAGTGCAAAATGATGATATAAAACCTTGATAAAAATACACTTTTAAGTATCAATCAGCCCACATTTAAAATAAACATTTACCATAAATTAAAGGTATCTTATATTATTAGATATGTTATTATAAAACATGTTTTAGTTAAGGAGTTATTGATACTTCAAGTGTAAAATGATGATATAAAACCTTGATAAAAATACACTTTTAAGTACTAATCACCCCCTAACCAACTTATTACTAGTCCTTAGTAATTAAAGAGTTAAAATAGAAAAATAATTTGCAAATTTTACACTGTAAGGTATTCATCATTCAACTTCCATTAATCTATTAAGATAAACAAACTCTCATTAAATTTATATATCTGCTCAATACCTTTTAAACAAGATATTAATAAACCTTTCTTTTGTACTTAATATATCAACACATAGTTATGGGGCTTTTCTTGAAAGAAAATAAAATTTTTGTTCTGATATTTAAGGTTAACTTTATTGAGTTGGAATTATTTTTTTTCTTATTATATATATATATATATAAAACTTCAAATACTATGCATCTTTAACCATGTAACGAGCTTTCGGCTAATAACTCTTAGACCGGTTGGTAAGGCAATGAAAGCATCAACATGGTTAAACATTACATTCATTCGAACATATATTGTGAAGACCTATAGTTCCTCTCCAATTATTTTTCCAATGATGTCCCCTTATGCTAAAGCTTTAGGGACGACCCCCAAAACTTGGCTACCTCCTAAAAATACAGCTATTGGCACACCTCTCATTAACCCAAGACTGTCTTCCTCATACACTAAATTAATCTTTCTCTTAGCTAGCACTTGACCAAGATGATTTACTAATTCTAAAAACTCCTTTTCTTTCCTAGGACTAGATCCACAGAAAACGCAAACATTTCTTATATGATGACCTGAGAAACTTACCATTTCTACACACTTCTATATTTGTTGAATCTATGAGGTGAGTAAAAATAAAAGAAAGAAAGAGAGGATTTTATAGATGAGAAATTAAAAGGCAATCATACTACCTATATGTAGGCCAGCTGGAGTCTCACACACACTCACTGTTTCTCTCTTTATTTATTTATTTTTGAAAAAGGATATGTATGTACAGGTAGTTGTGATTGTGGCTCACATCTTCTCTTGGTTTTATGTTCAAGAACAGCTTAAACACCTTTTATCGGTTAGGGATAGACTTCACATCTAGTTTTCTTAAAAATAAGCAAATAGGGTCTTTTTTTAGTTAGATTTCCAAGGCTAAATCGATCATGTTCTTAATGAAAATAGGGCCACAAATCATGAATTGTACGATGCACTTCTCTACTAGGATGCATCTCAAGAGTTAATAGAAGATTATCTAAAGACTCCTTACTCAGGCCATCCTTAATGAATTGTATTTTATCTTTATTGTTTATAGACATCATTTCTAAAAAACGACATTGTGCATTACAAATCATCTGGCACATCGATGACAGACTTTCAGTTGTTTTGCATGATATTTCTTTGCAAAAGTGCTTTTACCTATTCCAAGCATGTGTGAAATGAAGGAATTAGAGGACTCGCCTGATAATCAAACCTTTGCTTCAATTAACTAGTGAATATCTTCAGGAATTCCATGATTTATTAACAACCTCAATCTTGCACATCTAGCACGGTAAATTTTTGTAATTGCATTCTGAGGTAGAACGGGAAAACACTTTCTCAATTTTTTAAGGTAGTGTTCATTTTCAAATGAGAATTGAAAGAGAGATTCAAAAAATTGCACAAATATATACACAAATATTAGTTATTATGAGAAACTGAAAGAACCAACTTAAGTCACTGAGTACCATTGTTCGCCATTTAAGCGGGGTGAGAGAAACTAGCAAAAATCACTTAAAAAACACAAAAACAATGAGAGGAAAAAAATTTTTATATATAGGATTACCCTATTCAATAGAGCCATTTTCAACTGAAAAATTATTAAAGTAAATTTTCAAATGTTGTCTATTTACCTTGAAAACATTGCTATTTTTTGAATTCTCGATATCACAAGCCCGATATAGATACACATGTTTCACAATGAAAGGACCACTCCATTTTGATCTTAGTTTTTCAGGAAATAAATAGAGTCAGAAATTATAAAACATGACTTTTTGACCAGTAGTGAATGTTCTTCTAAGTATTTTCTTGTCATGAAACTCTTTAATTTTCGCTTTATGAATTCTTGAATTTTTATATGCATCATTTCTTATTTCCTCAAGTGTATTTATTTGTAATTTTTGCAATTGACTAGCATCATCAAGATTTGAATTGAAAGCTTTAATAGCCTAATAAGCTTTATGTTCAAGTTCTATAGGCAAGTGACAAGGTTTTCCATAGACTAGTCTATAAGGTGACATACCTAATAATGTTTTATAAACAGTTTGATAAGTCCAAAGTGCATCATTAGGTCTTAAAGACTAGTCTTTCCTATTAGGGTTCACTATTTTCTCCAAGATCTATTTAATCTCCCTATTAGGAAGCTCTACTTGTCCACTAGTTTGAAGTTTGTACATTGTTATTATCACTCTTCCAAATTAAATTTAGGTGATTTCTCTAATTAGAGTTATATGTTTGCAAGTATAGGTTGTGGTTGGCCCTTTGAAAACTGTTTAAAGCATGAACTTGTTCATGGAGACATTTTTGAAAAGAAGGCAACATTGGATAATCAATGGTTGAGTGTTTATTTGTTTCATATATTTGACATATAATGTTTTGAATAGATTTTAATTTACCACTATTTTTCAATTATAGTGCCTCGACTTTTCTAGCTAAAGATACAAACTTGGCTTGGAGGTCATGAACTTTACTAAGGTTGTACATACCTCTACTAAATGTATGAGCTTGACTTTTACTCGGTGCCTTGTAAGTACCCATGGTGTCCTAATTTTGAGCATTTTCAGTTAACAAGTCTAAGTACTCAATTGCTTCATCAGGGTCTTTATCTTTAAAAGTTCTATTGCACATTAATTCAACCATTTGTCTATCTCTAGATGTTAGCCCTTCATAAAAATATGAAACCAATCTCTATGTTTCAAAATCATGATGAGGACAAGTATTAAGCAAGTGTCGATACCTATCCCAATATTGGTAAGATGTTTCTCCTGGTTTTTAAGTGAAAATGGTGATTTGTCTTTTGAAAGAGTTTGATATGTAAGAAGAAAAAAACTTCTTGAGAAATTATTGTTGTATTTTATCCCAAGCATGAATGGATCCTAATTTCAAATTTTATAACCATGTTTTAGCTTTATCTTTTAATGAAAAAAAAAAGCTTTAATCTGATGGTGTTCATGCTACAATTTAACTCATTATATGTGTTATAGACCTCCTAAAATTCTCTTAAATGTAAGTATGAATTTTCTAAATCTAAACCATGAAAAGAAGGTAAAAGTTGAATAATATCGGGGTTAAAATTAAAATGAGATGCATTAAAAGGAAAAACTATGCATGATGGTGCACTTGATCTTGTGGGATTCATGTGGTTTCTAAATGTTCTAACAAGATTATTCTCATTATTCTCATTATAAAGTGATTGATTATCTTCTTTGGCCATATTTTCTAAAATGATGAGGATACCCTTCAAAGTCAACCATTTAATGTATGTGACCACATTCTCATGCACGTGTAGGAATATAATAAAAGAAAGAAGAAAACAAAAGAAGAAATAAAAGTAAAGAGACAAAGTTATATACAAGAAAAATAAAAAGAGAAAATAAAATAAATATTATATTTTGTATAAGAACTTACCTTCCTGGCAACGATGTCAAAAACTTGACATGACCAAAAAATTGATGTCTTCTCCTAAGTGCAGGAGTGTCGAAGTAATAAATAACTTGACAAAACTATAGTTAAACCACAAAGAGGTTAATTATATAAATTATAGATAATAATAATAATACAACAACAACAACAACAACAATAATAGTAATAATACTACTAATACTACTAATATTAATAATACTAATACTACTACTACTGATAATAATAATAATATTACTAATAATAATGATGATGATGATGATGATGGTAATGAAGTTAATGAGAACTTTGAGATGGAAGATCAACCTGAGGATTAAACAATGATAACAACAAATGTCAAGGTTAGAAGATCCACTAATGGTACGTCAAACAAGTATAGTATAAACTATTATTATTTAATTGGAAACTACACACAAAGGATGTTTCAATCAGATTATAAATTTTTAACATGATTACATTAGTTATCATATTTGATTAATGTTAATACTTATAAATCTCATTAGGCATTCATGATTATAACTTATGTTAACAACAAATTAAGTTTTGTTTAGAGTTCAGGTGTTGGTTATACCATAGTATGAGTTAAGAAAGTGTCAAGCATTTGTTATACTAAGTGTTATATAACATAAATCTAGATTAGTCATTTAACAAGTAAAGTATTAAAAAGTGAACAAGATAACAAATAAAAAACATGTTAGTTTCAAACATTAAAGTCCATGTTAAGTTTACATTATACTTATTCTTACACCATTAGTATAACCTTTTCACCTTGACATAATAAACTTAATTAAACATAATGAAAGAAAGAAAAATAAATAAACAAAATAAGAACATAAATAAGTTAAAAGTTAATTAAGTAAAGGAAAGGAAATAAAAAGCATGAACAAGATATCAATGAAAACAAAACTTAAGCATTACTAAAAATACAAAGAGAGAAAGCGAAAGCATAATCTTGATATGAAAATCAAGATGCCTAAATGCATGGAAAATGGCTCGTTTTATAGGCCAAAATTAGAAACTATTGATTAGATGACTAATTGATGAGTGGGTAGCCAACTCTTAACTTGGTGATAATTATTATCTTCTTTTGTCTACCCAAAATATCATTGATAACATCAAAATTAAAATCGCTTGAAAACATGAAAGTTGTAGGAAATTTTCTCAACTTTTTGAAAAAAAGAATGGAGATCATTTGGACTTCTAAAACTCCAGATATGGACCAAACACTAAACAGTGTTTGGGCTACATGATAGATTCAGACTTCTTTATTATTGTTAGAATTTGGACTTGAAAATGGCCTTTTTAAATCTTGGGCTCCTATGAAAGTTATAGGCCTATGTCTTACCTTTCTATTCATATAAAATAGATCTAAATTTGAAATCTATAGCTCTAGATATAACCCAATTACCGAACAGTGTTCCGGTTTGAACCCCATAAGCATCTCTTTTCTAAGTTTGGCTATCTCTTTATCCTTTCAATTTTAGTTCTTAAACTTATCAATCAAGTCTTTTATTTATGTGATAGGCCTGCATTTAAAATGAATATTTACCATAAATTAAAGGTATCTTATATTATTAGATATGTTATTATAAAACATGCTTTAATTAAGGAGTTATTGATACTTGAAATGCAAAATGATGATATAAAACCTTGATAAAAATGTTCTTTTAAGTACTAATCATCGTACATACCTCCACTAGATGTATGAGGTTGAGTGTTACTCGGTGCCTTATAAGTATCTGCGGTGTCTTAATTTTTAGCATTTTCAACTAACAAGTCTAAATACTTTATGGCTTCATCAGGATTTTTATCTTCAAAAGTTCCATTACACATCAATTCCGCTATTTGTCTATGTTTACTGTTAACCTTTTATAAAAAAATGAAATCAATCTCCATATTTCAAAACCATGATGAGGGCAAGTATTATAGAAGTCTCATACCTATCCCAATATTAGTAAAATATTTCCCCTGGTTTTTGAGTGGAAGTGGTAATTTATCTTTTGAAAGAGTTTGTTTTGTGAGATGGAAAAAACTTCTTTAAAAATTATTGTTACATTATATCCCAAGCACGAATGAATTCTGGTCTTAAATTTATAGCCATTTTTTAGCTTTATATTTTAATGGAAAAGGAAAGTGTTTTAATCTGATTGTGTTCATGCTACAATTTGAGTCATTATAGGTGTTACAAACCTCCTCAAATTCCTTAAATGCAAGTATGGATTTTTTAAATGTAAGATATGAAAAGAAAGTAAAAGTTGAATAATGTCTGGCTTAAAATTAAACTGAGATTTGGGGGGAAACTATGTATGATGGGATTCATGTTTTGTCTAAATGTTCTAACAATGTTATTCTCATTATTCTCATTACAAAGCAGCTGATTATTTTCTTTGGCCATGTCTTCTGAAAATGATAAGGATACCTTACAAAGTCTCTCACATAATGTACGTAACCACACTCTAGTACACGTATAGAAATAGAATAAAAGAAAAAAGAAAACAAAACAAGAAGAAACAAAACAAAAGAAATAAAGTTAGATACAAGAAAAGTAAAAAGAGAAAATAAAATAAATATTATAATGTACAAGAATTTACCTCCCAGTCAACGGTGCCAAAAACTTAACACAACCAAAAGATTGATGTTTTCTCTCAAGTGCAGTAGTGTTGAAGTAATAAATAACCCGATAAGACTGTGATTAAACCACAAGGAGATTAATTGTATAAATTATAAATAATAACAATACAACAACAATAATAGGAATAATATTAATAGTAAAACTAATAGTTATAGTAATAGTAATAATAGTAATAATAGTAGTAATATAGAAGAAGAAGAAGTTGATGAGAACTTTGAAATGGAAGCAATGATAACAACAAATATCAAGGTTAGAGGATGCAGTAACGGTATTTCAAACAAGTATACTATAAACTCTTATTATTTAACTAGAAACCACACATAAAAGAGGTTTTAATTGGATTATAAATGGTTAATATAATTACATTAGTTATCTTATTCGAATAATGCTAATATTTGTAAATATTATCAAGTATTCATTATTATAACTTGTGTTAACAACAAATCAAGTTCCTTTCATAGCACAAGTATCGGTTATACCATATAGGTAGGCTATGAAAATGCCGAGTATTTGTTGTACCAAGTGTTATAAAATATCAATTAAGATTAATCATTTAACAAGCAAGGTATTAAAGAGTGAACAAGATAATAAATATAAAACATGTTAGTATCATGTATTAAAGTCCATATGGAGTTTATACTATACTTATTCTTACACCATTAGTGTAACTTTTTCACCTTGATATAATAAACTTAACTAAACATAATAAAAGAGAGAAACATAAATAAACAAGATAAGAACATAAATAAGATAAAAGTTAACTAGGTAAAGGAAAGGAAATGATAAATATAAACAAGAAATTAATATAAGTAAAACTTAAACAATAAAATAAAAAGAAAGCAAGAGCATGACCTTGATTTGAAGACCAAGATGCCTAAATGGATGTCAATGCCTCCTTTTATAGGCTAAAATTGATAACTATTGATTTGTTGACTAATTGTTGAGTGAGTGGCCAACTTTTGACTTAATGACAATTCTTATCTTTTTTTCTGAATAAAACATTATTGATAACGTTAGAATTTGAACTAGCCTTACTTATTAAAGTTTTAGGAAATTGTTTCAGCTTTCCAAAAAAAAATTTAAGGTCATTTGGACTTCTAGAATGCGAGATATGGGTTGAATATTGAGCAATGTTTAGGCTAGATGATAGATTTGGACTTTTTTATTATTGCTAAGATTTGGACTTCTAAACAATAGAACTAAGTCTTGCTTTCTCATGAATGTTTTAAGCCTGTGTCATAGCTTTCCATCCATATAAAGTAAACCTAAATCCAAGTTCTACAGCTCTAACTGTATTCTAATTACCAAACAGTGTTCCAGTTTAGACGAAACCAACATTTTTTTTCTAAGCTTCACCCTCTCTTTGTCCTTTTAATTTAAGTACTTCAACTCATTAATCAATCCTTTCATTTATGTGATAGGCCTGCATTTAAGATGAACATTTATCATAAATTAAAAGTATCTTATAATATCAGATTTCTTATACATGCTTTAGTTAAGAATTTATTGATACTTCAAGTGTAAAATGCTGATATAAAAACTTGATAAAAATACACTTTTAAGTAGTAATCAAAGTTGAATAATGAATGTCTTGCAATGTGGAACTTGGAAATTGGTATTTCTATTTTAACATTTTGATTACTAGAGACTAGTAATAAGCTAGTTGGAGGGAGTGATTAGTACTTAAAAATGCATTTTTATTAAGGTTTTATATCAGCATTTTACACTTGAAGTATCAATAAATTCTTAACTAAAGCATGTATAAGAAATCTGATACTATAAGATACTTTTAATTTATGATAAATGTTCATCTTAAATGCAGGCCTATCACATAAATCGAAGGATTAATTGATAAGTTCAACTACCAAAATTGAGAAGACAAAGAGAGGGTAAAGTTTAGAAAAGAGATATTGGTTCAGTCCATATTAGAATATTGTTCATTCATTGGGTCATATCTCGAGCTATAGAACTTGAATTTAGGTTTGCTATATAGTTATGATTGTGGCTCAATCTTTGCTTTAGTTTTACATCCAGAACGTCTTAAACACCCTTTATAGGTTAGAGATAGGCTTCTCATCTAGTTTTCTTACAATCTAGCAAACAGGGATTTTTATAGTCAGATTCTCAAGACTATATCGATCATGTTCTTTATAGAATTGTAGTCATAAATCATGAATTATACGATGTATATCTCTACTGGGATGCATCTCAAGAATCAATAGAAAATTATCTAAAGACTTTCTACTCAAGTCATCCTTAATAGATTGTATTTGATCATCATAGTTAATAGATACTTCAGTCATTTTGCACAATATTTCTTTGAAAAAGTGCTTTTACCTATTCCAGGCATGTGTGAAATAAAAGCGTTTGAGGACTCACCTGATAATCAGATCTTTACTTCAATCAGCAAGCAAATATCTTCAGAAATTCCATGATTCATTACAACTTTAATCTTGCACTTCTAGCATGATAAATTTTTGTAATTGTATTTTGAAGCAAACGAAGAAAATACTTTTTCTATTTTTCAAGAATGGTGTCTATTTTCAAATGAGAATTAGAAAGGAGATTCAAATAAGTGAGAAAGAGCAAAGAATTACACAAATGTATAAACAGATATCAGTTATTATAGGAAACTGAAAGAACCGACTTAAGTTACAGATTACCGTTATCCGTCATTTGACTAGGGTAAAAGAGACTTGCAAAATAAAAGTTACACCAAAATGAAGCACAAAATAATACGAGAAAAACAAAAATCAATCTTTATATATAGGATCACTTAATTCAATAGAGTCATTTTCAACTGAAAAATTATCAAAGTAAACTTTCAAATGATTTCCATTTATTTTGAAAACATTATCATTCTTAGGATTCTCGATATCACAGGCCCCATATGGATACATATGTTTCATAATAAAAGGACCACTTAATCTTAGTTTTTCAGGAAATAAATGGAGTCGAGAATTATAAAGTAAGACTTTTTTACCAACATTGAATGTTTTTCTAAGTATTTTCTTGTTATGAAATTCTTTTATTCTTGCTTTATGAATTCTTGAATTTTTATATGCATCATTTCTTATTTCCTCAAGCTTATTTATTTGTAATTTTCACAATTGACTAGCATCATTAAGGTTTGAATTGAAAGCTTTAATAGCCCAACAAGCTTTATACTCAAGTTCTACAGGCAAGTGATAAGTTTTTTCATAGACTAGTCTATAAGGTGACATACTTAATGATGTTTTATAAGTAGCTCAATAAGCTTAAAGTGCATCCTTAAGTCTTAAAAACTAGTCTTTCCTATTAAAGTTCACTATTTTCTTCAATATTTGTTTGATCTTCCTATTAGCAAGCTCTACTTGTCCACTTGTTTGAGGGTGATAAGGGATGACAACTTTGTGTGTGATTCCATATTTTTTCATTAAAGACTCAAATGACTAATTGCAGAAATGTGTTCCACCATCACTTATCATGGCTCAAAGGATTCCAAATCGACTCAAAATATTTTCTCTCAAAAACTTTATCACTGTTTTGTGATCATTGTTTCAACTTGAAATTATCTCTATCCATTTTAAAACATAATCTCCTACAACTAATATATACAAGAAACCAAATGATGGAGAAAATGGACCCTTAATATCTATACCCCAATAGTCAAAGATCTCAATGATAAGAATAGGATTTAAAGGCATCATGTGGTGTTTTGAAATAGATCCCAACTTTTGACAATTTTCACAAGTCCTGCAGAATGCATGTGAGTCCTTGAACATGGTGGATCAGTAAAATTCACTTTATAAGATTTTTGCGGTTGTTTTTCTTGATGAGATATGACCCCAACATACCTTAGAATGATAAAATTTAATGACACTACTTACCTCATTGTCAAGAATGCATTTTTAAAATATTTGATCAGTATAATATTTGAATAAATAAGGGTGATCCAAATAAAAGTTCTTCACTTTGCTCAAGAACTTTCATTTATTTTAGGTACTCCAATGATTTGGCAATTGTCCTGAAATAAGCAAGTTGACAATATTAGCAAACCATTGTAGAGACAAAAAGTAAAGATTCATCAAGAAAGTAGTCATCGATTGGTGTGATGTTAGATTTTAAATCTATTGTCAATCTTAACAAATAATATGTGGTAATATTTTTTGTGTCTTTCTTGTCTTTGATTGTGATATCAAATTCTTAAAGTAACAAAATCCACCGCACCAATCTAGTCTTAGAAAGAAGATATTTCAATGATGCATGATCATTAAAAATAACATTAGGAGATCCAACAAGATAAGACCAATATGCAAATACTACTGCAAGTAATTCTTTTTCAGTGGTGGTGTAATTTATTTGAGCACTGTTTAAAGTTTTACTTGTGTAGTAAATTACATAAAGTTTCTTATCTTTTTTTTGTCCCAAAATAACACCCAGAACATAATCACTAGAGTCACATATTATTTCAAAAGTTAATGACCAATCAGGAAGTTGAATGACAAGAGTATAGGTAATTAAGTTTTTAAGTTTAACAAAAGTTTCTTCATAATGTTCAGTCCATTCAAAAATATTATCCTTTATTAAAAGGTTACTCATGGGCTTAGATATTACACTAAAATCTTTGATGATTGTTCTATAAAAACCAGTATATTCTAAGAATGATTTAAGATCCTTAATTGATTTTGTTTTTGGCAACTTAGCAATTAACTGGATTTTTGATTTGTCAACCTTAATTCCTTTTGATGAAACAATGTGATCAAGTACAATGTCATTTGTTACCATAAAGTGATATTTTTCCCAATTTAGTCTAAGATTCTTCTCTTCACACTTGCTTAAAACCTTTTTTAAGTTAGTCAAACAATCATCAAATGAATCGCCAAAAACAGAAAAATCATCCATAAAAATTTCAAGAAAACTTTCAGCTATATCACTAAATATACTGAGCATGAATCCTTGAAACATGGTTGGTGCATTACATAACCGAAAAGGCATCTTTCAAAATGCAAAAGTACCAAATTGACTTATAAAAGTAGTTTTCTCTTGATCTTTCAATGCAATTTCAATTTGGATGTAACCTAAATAATCATCTAGGAAACAATAAAATTCAAGACTTGCAACTCTTTCTAGGATTTAATTCATGAAAGGTAAAGGAAAATGATCTTTTTTAGTAATTGAATTACGTTTTCTACTAATGCACATGCGCCAACCATTAATATTCATAGTTGGAATTAACTCATTTTTCTCATTTGTTAGCATAGTGACTCCAGACATTTTAGGTATAACTTAGGTAGGACTTAACCATTTGTTATCAGAAATAGGACAAATGATTTCATTATCTAGAAGCTTAATGACTTTATTTTTCATTATTTCTTTCATATTAGGATTAAGGCTTCGTTGCATTTCTCTAAAGGGTTTAGCATTTTCCTCCAAATAAATTTTGTGTACAAATCAAACAACTGATTCCTTTTATGTCAGATATGGTCCATCTTTATATTTTTTGTGCAATTTCAGAGTTTTTAATAACTTACCTTCTTGATATGCATTAAGTTTAGAAAAGATTATTACCAGAAAAGTTTTATTTTCTTCTAAAAATAAATATTTGAGATTGAATGATAATGGCTTCACATCAGGTTTGGGTGGTTGAACACTTGAAGGTATGAACTTAATTGATCGTGGTGGCAATTCCTCAATTTTTGGTCACTAATTACTTGCCTTCAATTCTTCTTGAAAATAAATCATTTATAAATCATTATATTTATCAATCTCATCTTTTTTGAAAGTGGTTTGAAATTGATCATGAACTAATTTTTCAGGAAAGTCCACTTCCTATACATCATTATTGACACGACAAAAAGATTGATGTCTTCTCCCAAGTGCAGGAGTGTCGAAGTAATAAATAACCCGGCAAGACCGGGGTCGAACCACAGGGAGGTTATTGTACAAATTATAAATAACAATAATACAACAACAACAATAATAACAATAACAACAATAACAACAATAATAGTAATAACAACAATAATAATAATAATAATACTAATAATACTAGTAGTAATAATACTAATAATAATAATAATAATAATAATAAAGAAGGAGAAGAAGATGAGAACTTTGAGATGAAATAGTAAAGTAAGGATTAAACAATGATAATAACAAATGTCAAGGTTAGAGGTTCCACTAATGGTATTTCAAACAAGTATAGTATAAACTCTTATTGTTCAATTGGAAACCACACATAAAGGAGGTTCCAATCAGATTATAGATTGTTAACATGATTACATTAGTCATCTTATTCAATTAATGCTAATACTTGTAAATTTCGTCAAGCATTCATGATTATAACTTATGTTAACAACAAATCAAGTTCCTTTCATAGCTCAGGTGTCGGTTATACCATACAGTATGGGCTATGAAAGTGCCAAGCATTTGTTGTACCAATTGTTATACAACATAAATCAAGATTAATCATTTAACAAGCAAAGTATTAAAGAGTGAACAAGATAACAAATATAAAACATGTTAGTATTAAACATTAAAGTCCATATTAAGTTTATACCATACTTATTCTTACACCATTAGTGTAACCTTTTCACCTTGACATAATTAACTTAGCTAGACATAATGAAAGAAAGAAAAATAGATAAACAAAATAAGAACATAAAAGTTAACTAAAGAAAGGAAAGGAAATGAAAGGCATAAACTTGATATTAATGAAAACAAAGCATAAAGAATACAAAGAGAGAAAACAAGAGCATGATCTTGATCTGGACACCAAGATGCCTAAATGCATGGCAAATGCCTCCTTTTATAGGCTAAAATTGGGAACTATTAATTTGATGACTAATTGATGAGTAGATGGCCAACCCTTGACTTGGTGACAATCCTTATCTTCTCCTGTCAAGATCATGGTCCAATATGCATAAATAAGGAGAAACACCCCTTTAAGCTTAATTGCTTAGGTTAGGGAGGCTACGATACCAAACTTATCTATATTTTTATTATTATCATTTTTTTTCTTTTTCTCTCTTTTTTTTAAAAAAAAATATATACTATCCCTTTCCCTTAGTTGTTACCTTTAACAAAAGAACATAAATAATGTAATGATCCAATATGCAACCCACAATCATATGTTGAAGTGTGTGTGTGTAAATTAAGGTTTAAGAATACATGTTAAATAAGTATATAAGTAGACTTAAGTGATAACAATGCAAGAGTTTGTAAATCTGAATATTTCAAGAAGTATTATGATAGACCTTGTTACGAATTATTACTAAGATGCGTCTCAAGAGTCATAAAAGATTCTCCTTACTCTGCCATTATAGTAACAACCATTTTGCACATGCTTTATGAAATAGAAAACACAGTTTTTTTTAGCTACTACCCTCTCCCCCCAACTAAAACAAGACATTGTCCTCAATGTTTAAAGGTAGAAAGATAGAGTATAGAAGATATCACCTGAAATAACGAACACTGACAAACCTGAAACACACTGAAACAAATATAAGTAATAACAAAACACAATAATAAAACCAAAAGACACAAAGATTCACAAATGAAGGCTCAAATTCAATCTAAGCTTTTTATGGCTTTCCTTAGTTGATCAATTTATGCGACTCATAGAAGGATCAATTACAGGAACGAAAGATTGTAGTTGGTCATCAATTGTTCAGCAGTAGCAGCAGAGATTATGATTTGTCGTGTAGAAGATGTCAGAAATTCCTGTTCCACAACGTGATCAAGAAAAGACAACAACTTATCATAATAACCATTAACATTTAACAAACCTATGGGTTTATGGTGAATGTGCAGTTGGGCCCAAGAGGAAATATGAAATATCTCTTCCAATGTGCCTAGACCACCTGGTAAAGCAATGAAGGCATCAGCATGGTTAAACATTGCATTCATTCGAGCTGACATTGTAGAGACCTGAAGTTCCTCTCCAATTGTTTTTCCAATGATGTCCCCTTGTGCTAAAGCTTCGGGGACGACCCCCAAAACTTGACTACCTCCTAAAAATACAGCTATTGACACACCTCCCATTAACCCAAGACTGCCTCCCCCATATACTAAATGAATCTTTCTCTCAGCTAACACTTGACCAAGATGATTTGCTGATTCTAAAAACTCTTTTTCTTTCCTAGGACTAGATCCACCGAAAACACAAATATTTTTTATGTGATGACTTGAGGAACTTGCCATTTCTACACACTTCAGTATTTGTTAAATGTGTGGGCTGAGTAGAAATGAAAGGAAGGAAAATAGGGTTTTATAGATGAGAAATTAGAAAGGCAATCATACCACCTATATGTAAGCCGGCTAGAGTCTTACACTCTCTCTCTCTCTTATTTATTTATTTACTTTTTTTAGAAAAAACATGTATATGTACAAGTAGTTATGATTGTGGCTTACATCTTCCCTTGGTTTTACGTCCAAGAATGGCTTAAACGCCCTCTATGGGTCGAGGATAGGCTTCCCATCCAATTTTCTTAAAAACTGGCGAACAGGGTCTTTTTTAGACAGATTCCCAAGGCTAAGTCGATCATGTTCTTTATGAAATAGTGGCCATAAATCATGAATTGCTCGATGCACATCTCCACTAGGATGCGTCTCAAAAGTCAATAGAAGGTTATCTAAAGACTCCTTACTCAGGCCATCCTTAAAGAACGACATTGTGTATTACAAGTCCATCTAGCACATCGATGACAAACTTTCAATTGTTTTGCACGACGTTTCTTTGTAAAAGTACTTTTACCTGTTCCAGGCATGTGTGCAATAAAGGAGTTAGAGGACTCACCTGATAATTGGACTTTTACTTCAATCAACTAGCGAATATCTTCAGGAATTCCATGATTCATTAACAATCTCAATCTTGCACATCTAGCACGGTAAATTTTTGTAATCGCATTCTAAGGTAGAGCGGGAAAATACTTTGTCAATTTTGCAAGATTAGTGTCCATTTTCAAATGAGAATTGGAAAAGAGATTCAAAGAATTGCACAAATATATATACAGATATCAGTTATTGTGGGAAACTGAAAGAACCGACTTAAGTCACGGAGTACCATTATCCGCCATTTGACCGGGGTAAGAGAAACTAGCAAAACAAAATCACTCAAAAAGAAAATAATAATAATAATAATAATCAATCTTTATATACAAGATCACCCAATTCAATAGTCATGTTCAACTGAAAAATTATCAAAATAAACTTTCAGACGTTGTCCATTTACCTTGAAAACATTGTCATTCATTGGATTCTCGATGTTGTAAGCCCCATATGGATACACATGTTTCACAATAAAAGGACCGCTCCATCTTGATCTTAATTTTCCAGGAAATAAATGCAGTCGAGAATTATAAAGCAAGACTTTTTGACCAACATTGAATGTTTTTCTCAGTATATTCTTGTCATGAAACTCTTTGATTCTTGCTTTATGAATTCTTGAATTTTCATATGTATCATTTCTTATTTCCTCAAGCTCATTTATTTGTAACTTTCGCAGTTGAGTATCATCATCCAGATTTGAATTGAAAGCTTTAATAGCCCAATAAGCTTTATGTTCAAGTTCCACAGGCAAGTGACAAGGTTTTCCATAGACTAGTCTATAAGGTGACATACCTAATGATGTTTTATAAGCAGTTCGATAAGCCCAAAGTGCATCATTAAGTCTTAAAGACCAATCTTTCCTATTAGGGTTCACTGTTTTCTCCAAAATATGTTTGATCTCCCTATTAGCAAGCTCTACTTGTCCACTTGTTTGAGGGTGATAAGGGGTGGCAACTTTGTGTGTGATTCCATATTTCTTCATTAAAGACTCAAATGGCTTGTTGTAGAAATGTGTTCCACCATCACTTATTATGGCTCGAGGGACTCCAAATCGACTCAAAATATTTTCTTTCAAAAACTTTATCACTATTTTGTGATCATTGTTTCGACTTGGAATTGCCTCTATTCAGTTTGAAACATAATCTACTGCGACTAATATGTACAAAAAACCAAATGATGGAGGAAATGGACCTATGAAATCTATACCCCAATAGTCAAAGATCTCAATGACAAGAATAGGATTTAAAGGCATCATGTGACGTTTTGAAATTGATCCCAACTTTTGACAATTTTCACAAGACTTGCAGAATGGATGTGAGTCTTTGAACATGGTGGGCCAATAAAATCCACTTTGTAAGATTGTTGCAATTGTCTTTCTTGATGAGAAATGGCCCCCACATGCCTAGAATGACAAAATTTAATGACACTACTTACCTCATTGTCAGGAATGCATCTTTGAAATATTTGATCAGGACAATATTTGAATAAATAAAGGTCATTCCAATAAAAGTTCTTCACTTTATTCAAGAACTTTCTTTTATCTTAGGTGCTCCAATGAGCTGGCAATTGTTCTAAAACAAGAAAATTGACAATATTAGCAAACCAAGGCATTGTAGAGATAGAAAATAAAGATTCATCGGGAAAGTAGTCATCGATTGGTGTGATGTCAGTTTCCGAATCTGTTGTCAATCTTGACAAATGATCTGCGACAACATTTTCACTGCCTTTCTTATCTTTGATTGTGATATCAAATTCTTGAAGTAACAAAATCCACCGCACCAATCTAGCCTTAGAATCTTTCTTAGAAAGAAGATATTTCAATGCTGCATGATCACTAAAAACAATAACAGGTGAGCCAACAAGATAAGACCTAAATTTTTCACATGCAAATACTACTGCAAGTAATTCTTTTTCAGTGGTGGTATAATTCATTTGAGCATTATTTAAAGTTTTACTTGCATAGTAAATTACATAAGGTTTCTTATCTTTTCTTTGTCCCAAAACAGCACCTACGGCATAATCACTAGCATCACACATTATCTCAAAAGGTAATGACCAATCAGGAGGTTGAATGACAGGAGCACAAGTAAGCAAGTTTTTAAGTTTAACAAAGGCTTTTTCACATTGTTCAGTCCATTCAAAAAAATTATCCTTTGTTAGAAGGTTACTTAAGGGCTTAGATATTACGCTAAAATCTTTGATGAACCTTCTATAAAAACCAGCATGTTCTAAGAATGATCTAACATCTTTAATAGATTTTGGTGTTGGAAAGTTTGCAATTAACTCGATTTTAGATTTGTTAACCTTAATTCCTTTTTATGAAACAATGTGACCAAGTACAATGCCGTTTGTTACCATAAAGTGACATTTTTCCCAATTCAGTACAAGATTCTTCTCTTCACTCCTGGCCAAAACCTTTTCTAAGTTAGTCAAACAATCATCAAATGAATTGCCAAAAACAGAAAAATCATCCATGAAAATCTCAAGAAAATTTTCAACCATATCACTAAATATACTAAGCATGCATCTTTGAAATGTGGCTGGTGCATTACATAATCCAAAAGGCATCCTTCGATATGCAAAAGTACCAAATGGACATGTGAAAGTAGTCTTCTCTTGATCTTCCAATGCAATTTCAATTTGATTGTAACCCGAATAGCCATCTAGGAAACAATAAAATTCATGACCTGCAACTCTTTCTAGGATTTGATCCATGAAAGGTAATGGAAAATGATCTTTTCTAGTCATTGAATTAAGTTTCCTATAGTCAATGCACATACGCCAACCGGTAACAGTTCTAGTGGGAATTAACTCATTGTTCTCATTTGTTATCACAGTGACTCTAGACTTTTTGGCTACAACTTGGGTAGGACTTACCCATTTGCTATCAGAAATAGGATAAATAATTTCATTATCTAGAAGTTTAATGATTTCATTTTTCACTACTTCTTTCATATTAGGATTTAGCCTTTGTTGCATTTCTCTAGAAGGTTTAACATTTTCCTCCAAATGAATTTTGTGTGTACAAATCAAAGGACTAATTCCTTTTATATTAGCTATGGTCCATCCAAATGCATTTTTGTGCTTTTTCAGAGTTTGTAATAACTTACCTTCTTGATGTGCATTAAGTTTGAAAGAGATTATTACCGGAAAGGTTTCATTTTCTCCCAAAAATGAGTATTTAAGATTGGATGGCAACGACTTCAAATTAGGTTTGGGTGGTTGAACACTTGAAGGTATAGATTTAATTGATCGTGGTGGCAATTCCTCAATTTATAGCCTCCAATTACTTGTCTTTGATTCTTCCTGAAAATAAATCATTTGCAAATCATCAGATTCGTCAATCTTAATTTCACTAGAAGTGGTTGGAAATTGATTATGAATTAATTTTTCACTAAAGTCCACTTCCTGTAAATCATTATCATCTCTAGGTTGCTTGCAAATGTTGAAAATATTCATTTCCAATGTCATGTTTCCAAATGATAGCTTCATCAGTCCATTCCTATAATTAATCAATGTGTTAGAAGTTGCAAGAAATGGACATTCTAAAATAACAGGAATTGAATTACATGCCTCAACAGGTTGTGTGTCCAAGACAACAAAATCCACAGGATAAATGAATTTATCGACTTGTACTAACACATCTTCAATTATTCCTCTAGGCACTTTTACAGATCTATCAGCAAGTAAAAGAGTTATAGAAGTTGGTTTTAACTCACCTAGATT
>SRLM01003971.1:367-11208 GCA_015708895.1 Populus ilicifolia
ATAAAGGTTGATTATTTTATTTTTCTCACATTGTTTTTGTGTTTCTTTTTGAGTGATTTTTGCTAGTTTCTCTTACCCCGGTCAAATGGCGGACAACGGTACTCCGTGACTTAAGTCGGTTCTTTAAGTTTTCGATAATAACTGATATTTGTATATACATTTATTTAATTCTTTGAATCTCTTTTCCAATTCTCATTTGAAAATGGACACTAATCTTGCAAAATTGAAAAAGTATTTTCCCGCTCTGCCTCAGAATGCGATTACAAAAATTTATCATGCTAGATGTGCAAGATTGAGATTGTTAATGAATCATGGAGTTCCTGAAGATATTTGCTGGTTGATTGAAGCAAAAGTCCGATTATCAGGTGAGTCCTCTAACTCCTTTATTTCATATATGCCTGGAACAAGTAAAAGCACTTTTGCAAAGAAACGTCGCGCAAAACGACTGAAAGTTTGTCATCGATGTGCTAGATGGACTTGTAATACACAATGTCATTATTTAGGAATGGTATCTATAAACCGTGAAGATAAAATACAATTCATTAAGGATGGCCTGAGTAAGGAGTCTTTAGATAACCTTCTATTGACTCTTGAGACGCATCCTAGTGGAGATGTGCATCGTGCAATTCATGATTTATGGCCACTATTTCATAAAGAACATGATCGACTTAGTCTTGGGAATCTGACTAAAAAAAACCCTATTTGCCAGTTTTTAAAAAAATTGGATGGGAAGCTTATCCCCGACCCATAGAGGGCGTTTAAGCCGTTCTTGGACGTAAAACCAAGGGAAGATGTGAGCCACAATCACAACTACTTGTACATATACATGCTTTCTTTAAAAGTAAATAAATAAATAAATAAAGAGAGAGAGAGAGAGTATAAGACTCTAGCTAGCCTACATATAGGTGGTATGATTGCTTTTCTAATTTCTCATCTATAAAACCCTCTTTTCCTTCCTTTCATTTCTACTCAACCCATACATTTAACAAATACTGAAGTGTGTAGAAATGGCAAGTTCCTCAGGTCATCACAAAACAAATATTTGTGTTTTCGGTGGATCTAGTCCTAGGAAAGAAAAGGAGTTCTTAGAATCAGCCAATCATCATGGTCAAGTGTTAGCTGAGAGAAAGATTCATTTAGTATATGGGGGAAGCAGTCTTGGGTTAATGGGAGGTGTGTTAATAGCTGCATTTTTAGGAGGTAGTCAAGTTTTGGGGGTCGTCCCCGAAGCTTTAGCACAAGGGGACATCATTGGAAAAACAATTGGAGAGGAACTTCAGGTCTCTACAATATCAGCTCGAATGAATGCAATGTTTAACCATGCTGATGCCTTCATTGCTTTACCAGGTGGTTTAGGCACATTGGAAGAGATATTTCATATTTCCTCTTGGGCCTAACTGCACATTCACCATAAACCCATAGGTTTGTTAAATGTTAATGGTTATTATGATAAGTTGTTGTCTTTTCTTGATCATGCTGTAGAACAGGAATTTCTAACATCTTCTACACGACAAATCATAATCTCTGCTGCTACTGCTGAACAATAGATTGACCAACTACAATCTTTCGTTCCTGTAATTGATCCTTCCATGAGTCGCATAAATTGGTCAACCAAGCCGTAAAAAGTTTAGATTGGATTTGAGCCTTCATTTGTGAATCTTTGTGTCTTTTGGTTTTATTATTGTGTTTTGTTATTACTTATAATTGATCCTTCCATGAGTCGCATAAAGTACGTTTTATAATAATCTATCTAATAATATAAGATACCTTTAATTTGTGGTAAATGTACATTTTAAATGCAGGCCTATCACATAAATAAAAGGATTGATTGATGACTTTAAGAACTTCAATTGCAAAGGCAAAGAGATGATCAAACTTAGAAAAGAGATGTCGGTGCAATCCAAACTGGAACACTGTTTGGTAATTAGGTCATATCTAGAGCTATAGATCTCAGATTTAGGTCTACTTTATATGGATGGAAAGGTAAGACATAGGCCTACAACTTTCATATGGAGCCCAAGATCTAAAAAGGTCATTTTCAAGTCCAAATTATTGCAACAACAAGAGAGCCCGAATCTGTCCTCCAGCCCGAGCACTATTCAGTATTTTGGCCATATCTGGAGTTCTAGAAGTTGAAATGAGCTGAATTGTTTACACGCGAAAGCTGAGACAATTGCCTAGAACTTTTATGTTTTCAAGTGGCTCTAATTTTGACGCCATCAATGACGTTTTGGGCAAACAAGAGAAGATAAGGATTGTCACCAAGTCAAGGGTTGGCCATCTTCTCATTAATTAGTCATCAAATCAATAGTTCCCAATTTTGGCCTATAAAAGGAGGCATTTGCCATGCATTTAGGCATCTTGGTGTCCAGATCAAGATCATGCTCTTGTTTTCTCTCTTTGTATTCTTTATGCTTTGTTTTCATTAATATCAAGTTTATGCCTTTCATTTCCTTTCCTTTCTTTAGTTAACTTTTATGTTCTTATTTTGTTTATCTATTTTTCTTTCTTCCATTATGTCTAGCTAAATTAATTATGTCAAGGTGAAAAGGTTACACTAATGGTGTAAGAATAAGTATGGTATAAACTTAATATGGACTTTAATGTTTAATACTAACATGTTTTATATTTGTTATCTTGTTCACTCTTTAATACTTTGCTTGTTAAATGATTAATCTTGATTTATGTTGTATAACAATTGGTACAACAAATGCTTGGCACTTTCATAGCCCATACTGTATGGTATAACCGACACCTGAGCTATGAAAGGAACTTGATTTGTTGTTAACATAAGTTATAATCATGAATGCTTGACGAAATTTACAAGTATTAGCATTAATTGAATAAGATGACTAATGTAATCATGTTAACAATCTATAATATGATTGGAACCTCCTTTATGTGTGGTTTCCAATTGAACAATAAGAGTTTATACTATACTTGTTTGAAATACCATTAGTGGAACCTCTAACCTTGACATTTGTTATTATCATTGTTTAATCTTTACTTTAATATTCTATCTCGAAGTTCTCATCATTATCATCATCTTCTTCTCTTTCTTTATTATTATTATTATTGTTGTTGTTGTTGTTGTTGTTGTTGTTGTTATTTATAATTTGTACAATAACCTCCCTGTGGTTCGACCCCGATCTTGCCGGGTTATTTATTACTTCGACACTCCTGCACTTGGGAGAAGATATTAATCTCTTTGTCGTGTCAGTGTTCATGTTATAATTTGAGTCATTATACGTATTGCAGACCTCTTCAAATTCTCTTAAATGCAAGTATGGATTTTCTAAATCTATACCATGAAAAGAAGGTAAAAGTTGAATAATGTCTGACTTAAAATTAAAATAAGATTCATCAGGGGGGAAACTATGCATGAGGGTACACTTGTTCTTATGGGATTCATATGGTCTCTATGTGTTTTAACATGATTATTGTCATTATGAAGTGATTGATTATCTTCTTCGGCAATATTTTCTGATAATAATGAGAATACCCTCCAAAGTCTATTACTTAATGTACATGACCACACTCTTATGCATGTGTAGGAAAAGAATAAAAGAAAGAAGAAGAAACAAAAGAAAAGAAATAAAGTTATATACAAGAAAAGTGAAAAGAGAAAATAAAATAAATACTATAATTTATACAAGAACATACCTCCCCAGTAACGACGCCAAAAACTTGACGCAACTAAAAGATTGATGTCTTCTTTCAAGTGCAAGAGTGTCGAAATAATAAAAAACCCAACAAGACTGGGATCGAATCATAGGGAGGTTAATTGTATAAATTATAAATAACAATAACATAACAATAACAACAACAACAACAACAGTAGTAGTAATATTAATAGTAGTAGTAATAATAATAATATTAATAATAAAAAAGAAGAAGAAAAAGTTGATAAGAACTTTGAGATGGAAGATTAATGTAATGATTAAACAACGATAACAACAAATATCAAGGTTAAAGGATCTACTAATAGTATGTGAAACAAGTATAGTATAAACTCTTATTATTCAATTAGAAACCACACACAAAGGAGGTTCCAATGAGATTATAAATTATTAACATGACTATATTAGTTATCTTATTTGATTAATGCTAATACTTGTAAATCTCATCAGACATTCATGATTATAACTTATGTTAAGAATAAATCAAGTTCCTTTCATTGAACAAGTGTTGATTATACCATACAATATAGGATATGAAAGTGCCAAGTATCTATTGTACCAAGTGTTATACAACATAAATCTAGATTAGTCATTTAACAAGTAAAGTATTAAAGAGTAAATAAGATAACAAATACAAAACATGTTAGTATCAAATATTAAAGTCCATATTAAGTTTACACTATAGTTATTCTTACNCCAATGAGATTATAAATTATTAACATGATTATATTAGTTATCTTATTTGATTAATGCTAATACTTGTAAATCTCATCAGACATTCATGATTATAACTTATGTTAAGAACAAATCAAGTTCCTTTCATTGAACAAGTGTTGATTATACCATACAATATAGGATATGAAAGTGCCAAGTATCTGTTGTACCAAGTGTTATACAACATAAATCTAGATTAGTCATTTAACAAGTAAAGTATTAAAGAGTAAATAAGATAACAAATACAAAACATGTTAGTATCAAATATTAAAGTCCATATTAAGTTTACACTATAGTTATTCTTACACCATTAGTGTAACCTTTTTACATTGACATGATAAACTTAGCTAATATAATAAAATAAAGAAAGATAAATAAACAAAATAAGAACATAAATAAGATAAAAGTTAACTAAGGAAGGAAATGAAAGGCATAAACTTGATATTAATGAGAATGAAACCTAAACATTATAGAAATACAAAGAGGGAAAGCAAAAGCATGATCTTCATCCGGAGACTAAGATGCCTAAATGCATGGAAAATACCTTCTTTTGTAAGCCAAAATTAAAAACAATTGATTTGATGACTAATTGATGAGTGAGTGACCAACTCTTGACTTGGTGACAATCCTTATCTTCTTTTGTCTACCCAAAAAGTCATTGATAACATCATAATTGGAATCACTTGAAAACATGAAAGTTGTAGTAAATTATCTCAGCTTTTCAGAAGAAAGAAAATAAAGGTCATTTGGACTTCTAAAACTCCAGATGTGGGTCAAAAATTGAATAGTATTTGGATTTTTCATTCTTTATAAAGTAGACCTAAATGTAAGTTCTGCAGCTCCAAATATGAGCCAATTACTAAACAGTGTTCTAGTTTGGACTACACCAATATCTCTTTTCGAAGTGTGGCCATCTCTTTGTCCTTTCAATTTCAGTTCTTAAACTCATCAATAATTTTTAATTTATGTGATAGGCCTGCATTTAAAATGAACATTTACCTTAAATTAAAGGTATCTTATGTTATTATAAAACATGCTTTAGTTAAGAAGTTATTGATACTTCAAGTGCAAAATGATGATATAAAACCTTGATAAAAATACACTTTTAAGTACTAATAAGTCATATCTCCCTTTCTCACAGCCTCATCAGCACAAGCAGAAAAAAAGAAAGAAAAAAACAAAACACTACATTGGTTTTCATTCCCTTCTCTCTCTTTTTTTTTTAAACAAACAAATGTTAAGCTAATGGTTTGACAAGGAAATAAAATGAGAGAAAAGAGGAGGGAATTAAAGAAGAGAACACAGAAGAAGAAATACACTTTTGAATTATTACTTGTCTTTTACGATGTTATAACCCAATTTTAGATTTTCAAATTCATTTTTCTTTCAAAATAATAATAAAAAATAAAACATGTAACATTAAAAAAAAAAGCAAATTGGTTGGCAAAGACATTATAAAGAGGGATTTAAGTGCAAAATTAAAAACTCAATTGCACCATTAAAGATTCCAAATATGAAGGACAATGTAGATTGAAGCTAATTTAAGTGAATATCACACAAATTCTCATAAAAATTAAGTGTAGAGACTTAATTAGACTCTTAATAGTCCAATTTAATTTATCCATAAGCCTAAATAAGATCCAATTGATTTTAAGAATTAATCTAGGATAAGATTAAAAAAATTAATTAAGTGCAAGAACTTAATTAGACTTTTAATAGGTAAAATTAATTTTATTAAGGACTTAATTGGTAAGAAATTAAGTTTGAAAATCTAATTCAGACTTAATTGAGAATAATAAAGTTTTAGAGGATCAAAATTAACTTTTACAAACTCAATTAGAAGAAATTAGGGGAAAAATTATAAAAAATCAAAGTTGTAGGAGTTGATTAAGCATCAAGTTGAAGAAATTCAAGACCAAGGTTCTTTTTGCATAAGGTAAAAGTATTTAGGGACTAACTTTAGCTAAAATAGGGTGAAATTAAAGAAACTAGAAGTTTAAAGGTCAATTGAGGATGAAATTAAAAATAATTGAGACTAAGGATCACATTGAAAAACACGTTAAAATCTAAAGGTCTTTTTAAAAAAAATTAGGGGTAAAATTGAATTAATTCTTAAAATCAGAGTTTAATTAGGGACTCAATTGAACAAATTTAAAGATTGATGGTTGAAATAAAAAATGAGTTTAATGATCTAATTAAACATAAAATCACTAAAATAATACCATTTTATTTAAATAAAACTGTGTATTTTGACCAAAACAACATGTTTTGGATATTGTTTTAGTTAACACCATGTCAAAAAAAATCCAACCGACATGTTGCTGACACTATTTATCATCTTTTTTGGAAAGAACCCAAGAAAGTTACCTCCAATGCTACTATTCAAGTCTTTGTCCTCTCTCATATCATCACCAAACAAGGTAAAAAACATAGACCCTTATATCTTGACATTGTACTACCTTTTTAGCCTTGCCCCTAACAATTTACAATCTTGTAGCTACTGCAATGAGTGGCCAAAACCTTCGACCTAATTGGCCTTAACAACTTGGTTTTAACAATACTAGGTAGTTGGTTTATGTCAAATGGTTAGGATCCTTTGATACGATGAAAAAATTAATGTTTTCTTCCAAGCGCAGGAGTGTCGAAGTAATAAATAACCCAGCAAGATCGAGGTCGAACCACAAGAAAGTTAAATGTATAAATTATAGATAGCAACAACAACAATAACAATAACAACAATAATAACAACAACCATAATAATAATAATAATAATAATAA
The DNA here is from genome assembly GCA_015708895.1 of Populus ilicifolia. Lineage (NCBI taxonomy): Eukaryota > Viridiplantae > Streptophyta > Magnoliopsida > Malpighiales > Salicaceae > Populus > Populus ilicifolia. The sequence continues at coordinate 7,540 of SRLM01003971.1, forward strand.
AAGAAGAAGAAGAAGAAGAAGAAGATGAGAACTTCGAGATGGAATATTAATGTAAGGATTAAACAATGATAATAACAAATGTCAAGGTTAGAGGTTCTACTAATAGTATGTCAAACAAATATAGTATAAACTCTTATTATTCAATTGGAAATCACACATAAAGGAGGTTCTAATCGAATTATAGATTGTTAACATAATAACATTAGTCATCTTATTTAATTAATACTAATACTTGTAAATTTCATCAAGCATTAATGATTATAACTTATGTTAACAACAAATCAATTTCCTTTCATAGCTTAGGTGTCGGTTATACCATACAGTATGGGCTATGAAAGTGCCAAGCATTTGTTGTAACAAATGTTATACAACATGAATCATGATTAATCATTTAAAAAGCAAAGTATTAAAAAGTGAACAAGATAACAAATATAAAACATGTTAGTATCAAACATTAAAGTCTATATTAAGTTTACACTATACTTATTCTTACACCATTAGTGTAACCTTTTCACCTTGATATAATAAACTTAGATAAACATAATGAACAAAAAAATAAATAAATAAAATTAGAATATAAATAAGAAAAGAGTTAACTAAGTAAAGGAAAGGAAATGAAAGACATAAACTTGATATTAATGAAAGCAAAGCATAAACATTACAAAAAATACAAAAAGAGAAAGCAAAAGCATGATCTTGATCTAGACACCAAGATGCCTAAATGCATGGCAAATGCCTCCTTTTACAGGCCAAAATTGGGAACTATTGATTTGATGACTAATTAATGAGTAGGTGACCAACTCTTGACTTGGTGATAATCCTTATCTTCTCTTTTCTGCTCAAAACATCTTTGATAATGTCAAAATTGAAGCTACTTGAAAACATGAAAGTTATAGAAAATTGTCTCAGCTTTCTTGTGTAAAACGTTCAGCTCATTTCGAGTTTAGAACTCCAGATATGGCTAAAATACTGAATAGTGCTCGGGCTGGAGGATGGATTCGGGCTTCTTTGTTGTTGCAACAATTTGGACTTGAAAATGACCTTTTTAGATCTTGGGTACCATATGAAAGTTGTAGGCCTATGTCTTACCTTTCCATCCATATAAAGTATACCTAAATCTGAGATATATAGCTCCAGATATGACCCGATTACCGAACAGTGTTCCGGTTTGGATTGCACCAACATCTCTTTTCTAAGTTTAATCATCTCTTTGCCTTTGCAATTGAAGTTCTTAAAGTCATCAATCAATCCTTTTATTTATGTGATAAGCCTACATTTAAAATGAACATTTACCACAAATTAAATGTATCTCATATTATTAGATATATTATTATAAAACATGCTTTAGTTAAGGAGTAATTGATACTTCAAGTGCAAAATGATGATATAAAACCTTGATAAAAATATACTTTTAAGTATCAATCACACCCTTCAACTAGCTTATTACTAGCACCTAGTAATCAAAGCATTAAAATAGAAAAATAATTTGTAAATTCTATAAAGCAAGGTATTCATCATTAGATAAACAAACTCTTGTTAAATTTATATACCTACTCAATACCTCTTAACAAGATATTCATAAACCTTTATTTTGTGCTCAATATAGCAACACATAATTATGGAGCTTTTCTTGGAAGAAAGCAATTTTTTTTTCTAATGTTTAAGGTATACTTCCTTGGGTTGAGATTATTATTTTTGTCTTTTTTTTAATATACATATAATTTAAAACACCATGCATCTTTAACCCATGTAACGAGTTTTCAGCTAATGACTCCCAAACTAGTTGGTCTTAGGGCATTAGGTGTTAAGACACCCCTATGAACTTAGTAACTTGGGTCACAGATACTGATATGTAGATAGTGCAATGTTTGATTCCCTTAAGCTTTTCTTCTCAACCCATGTAATAAGCGTTGAGCTAATAGCTTTCAAGTCAGTTGACTTTAGGGTATTAAGTGTTAAAACACCCATTCGGTCTTAATTGCTTTGGTTAGGGAGGTTACGAAACCAAACTTATCTATATTTTTATTATTATCATTTTTTTTAATTATATATTATCCCTTCCACTTAGTTATTACCTTTAACAAAAGAACATAAATAATGTAATAATCATAAGTTAAAGTGTGTGTGTGATTAAATTTAGGTTTAAGAATACATGTTAAATAAGTATATAAGTTGATTAGTACTCAAAAGTGCATTTTTATCATGGTTTTATATCATCATTTTGCACTTGAAGTATCAATAACTCCTTAACTAAAGTATATTTTATAATAATCTATCTAATAATATAAGATACCTTTAATTTGTGGTAAATATCCATTTTAAATGCAGGCCTATCACATAAATGAAAGGATTGATTGATGACTTTAAGAACTTCAATTGCAAAGGCAAAGAGATGATCAAACTTAGAAAAGAGGTGTTGGTGCAATCCAAACCGGAACACTATATGGTAGTTAAGTCATATCTGGAGCTATAAATCTCAGATTTAGGTCCATTTTACATGGATGGAAAGGTGAGACATAGGCCTACAACTTTCCTATGGAGCCCAAGATCTAAAAAGGCCATTTTGAAGTCCAAATTGTAGCAACAACAAAGAAGCCTGAATCTGTCCTCCAGCCCGAGCATTGTTCAGTATTTTGGCCATATATGGAGTTCTAGAAGTTCAAATGAGCTGAATGTTTTACACAAGATAACTGAGACAATTGCCTACAACTTTGATGTTTTCAAGTGGCTCTAATTGTAACGTTATCAATGATGTTTTGGGCAGACAAGAGAACATAAGGATTGTCACCAAGTCAAGAGTTGGCCACCCACTTATTAATTAGTCATCAAATCAATAGTTCCCAATTTTGGCCTATGAAAGGAGGCATTTGCTATGCATTTAGGCATCTTAGTGTCCATATCAAGATCATGCTCTTCCTTTCTCTCTTTGTATTTTTTGTAATGTTTATGCTTTGCTTCCATTTATATTATGTTTATGCCTTTCATTTCCTTTCCTTTACTTAGTTAACTTTTATGTTCTTATTTTGTTTATCTATTTTTCTTTCTTTCATTATGTCTAGCTAAGTTAATTATGTCAAGGTGAAAAGGTTACACTAATGGTGTAAGAATAAGTATAATGTAAACTTAATATGGACTTTAATGTTTGATACTAACATGTTTTATATTCGTTATCTTGTTTACTTTTTAATACTTTGCTTGTTAAATGACTAATCTTGATTTATGTTGTATAACACTTGGTACAACAAATGCTTGGCACTTTCATAGCCCATACTGTATGGTATAACCGACACCTGAGCTATGAAAGGAACTTGATTTGTTGTTAACATAAGTTATAATCATGAATGCTTGACGAGATTTACAAGTATTAGCATTAATCGAATAAGATGACTAATGTAATCATGTTAACAATTTATAATCTGATTGGAACCTCCTGTATGTGTGTTTTCCAATTGAATAATAAGAGTTTATACTATACTTGTTTGAAATACCATTAGTGGAACCTCTAACCTTGACATTTGTTATTATCATTGTTTAATCCTTACTTTAATATTTTATCTCAAAGTTCTCATCTTCTTCTTCTTTCTTATTATTATTATTATTGTTGTTGTTGTTGTTGTTGTTATTACTATTATTGTTGTTATTGTTATTATTGTTGTTGTTGTATTATTG
>SRLM01003971.1:18617-34141 GCA_015708895.1 Populus ilicifolia
TTCTCCCAAGTGTAGGAGTGTCGAAGTAATAAATAATTCGGCAAGACCGGGGTCGAACCATGAGGAGGTTAAATGTATAAATTATAGATGACAATAATAACAATAACAACAATAACAATAAGAACAACAATAACAGCAACAACAACAACAACAACAACACCAACACCAACAACAATAAAGAAAAAGAAAGAGAAAAAGAAGAAGAAGAATATGAGAACTTCAAGATGGAATATTAATGTAAGGATCAAACAATGATAATAACAAATGTCAAGGTTAGAGGTTCCACTAACGGTATGTCAAACAATTATAATATAAACTCTTATTTCTTATACACATCTAGATGTGTATAAGAGACAGCTCATCATCTTTTTNAACATGATTACATTAGTCATCTTATTCAATTAATCATAATACTTGTTATATAATATAAATTAAGATTAGTCATTTAACAAGCAAAGTATAAAAGAGTGAACAAGATAATAAATATAAAACATGTTAGTATCAAATATTAAAGTCCATATTAAGTTTACACTATACTTATTCTTACACCATTAGTGTAACCTTTTCTCCTTGCCATAATAAACTTAGCTAGACATAATAAAAGAAAGAAAAATAAATATACAAAATAAGAACATAAATAAGATAAGAGTTAACAAAGTAAAGAAAAGGAAATGAAAGGCATAAGCTTGATATTAATGAAAGCAAAGCATAAAACATTACAAAAAATGCAAAGAAGAAAGAGCATGATCTTAATCTAGAAACCAAGATGCCTAAATGCATGGAAAATACCTCCTTTTATAGGCCAAAATTTGGAACTATTGATTTGATGACTAATTGATGAGTGGGTGACCAACTCTTGACTTGGTGACAATCCTTTTCTTCTCTTGTATACCCAAAACATCATTGATAACGCCAAAACTAGAGCCATTTGAAAACATGAAAGTTGTAAGAAATTATATTATATTTCTCGTGCAAAACATTAGGTTATTTGGACTTCTAGAACTCTAGATATAGGCCAAACACTGAACAGTGATTAGGTTGGAAGATAGATTTGGACTTCTTTGTTGTTGCTATAATTTGGACTTGAAAATGACATTTTTAGATCTTGGAATCCATATAAAAGTTGTAGGCCTATGTCTTACCTTTCCATCCATATAAAGTAGACCTAAATCTGAGATCTACAGCTCCAGATATGACCCCATTACCAAAAAGTGTTCTGGTTTGGATTGCACTGACATCTCTTTTCTAAGTTTGGCCATCTCTTTGTCCTTTCAATTTCAGTTATAAATTCATCATTTAATCATTTTCATTTATGTGATAGACCTGCATTTAAAATGAACATTTACCACAAATTAAATGTATCTTATGTTATTAGATATATTATTATAAAACATGCTTTAGTTAAGGAGTTATTGATACTTCAAGTGTAAAATGATGATATAAACCCTTGATAGAAAATATACTTTTAAGTATTAATCATTCTTCCCATGCAAATCAAATGTCAGGACTCAAGTTTAGGAAGGAACTTAAACACCCCTTCACCTACTATAATTATAGATGATGTTCGAGTGAAAGAGGAGAAAAATATCAAAGGAAAATATAAGAAGAAAAAAGAGAGAGAAAGAAATCATCCCACCCTTGTACTAAACCAGAAGAAAACCAAAACCAAATCCATTTTCTTTATAGCTGGTCCAACCAAAAATTGAACCCCCATACATTAGCCAAAAGCCACATCAATAACCAACATCCACCATTGTTTTCCTTCCCTTTTCAACAGTTATTGCAGACCACTAGCAGCTCCACTTTAGACCACCATCCTCATAACAAACTAGTAATGGTAGTAAGCACCTCCCTTAAGCTATGTAGCTTTGTTTTTTTTTTCCTTTCCATGTAAATCATGCATGAATATTGTAAAGAAAAGAAAAATCTTACAAAATACATGAGTTCTTTCTTGTTGTTGGACACATGGCCAAAAGATTGATGTCTTCTCCCAAATGCAAGAGTGTTAAAGTAATAAATAACCTAGTAAAACTAGGATCGAATCACATGGAGATTAATTGTATAAATTATAAAGAATAATAATACAATAACAACAATAATAATAGTAATAATACTAATACTAATACTAATACTAAAAGAAGTAGTAGTAGTAGTAGTAGTAAAAGAAGAAGAAGAAGTTGATGAGAACTTTGAGATGCAAGATCAATGTGAGGATTAAACAATGATAACAACAAATGTCATAGTTAGAGAATTTACTAATAGTATTTCAAATAATTATAGTATAAAATCTTATTATTTAACTGGAAAGCACAGACAAAAAAGGTTACAATTGGATTATAAATTGTTAATATGATTACATTAGCTATTTTACTCAAATAATGCTTATACTTGTAAATATTATCAAACATTCATGATTATAACTTATGTTAACAATAAATCAAGTTCCTTTCATAGTACAGATGTAGGTTATACCATACAGTATAGGCTATAAATATATCAACTATTTGTTGCACTAAGTGTTATATAACATAAATATAGATTAACCATTTAACAAGCAAAGAATTAAAAGTGAACAAGATAATAAATACAAAATTTATTAGTATCAAACATTAAGGTCCATGTTGAGTTTAAACTATACTTATTCTTAAACCATTAGTGTAACCTTTTTCCCTTGACATAATAAACTTAACTAAACATAATGAAAGAAAGAAAAATAAATAAACAAAATAAGAACATATATTAGATAAAAGTTAACTACGTAAAGGAAAGGAAATGAAAGGCATAAACTTGATATTAATGAAAGAAAAATATAAGCAATACAAAGAGAGAAAGCAAGAGTATGATTTTGATTTGAAAACTAAGATGCCTAAATGCATGACAAATACCTCCTTTTATAGACAAATTAGAAACTATTGATTTTAGGGTTGTTCATTGTTCGGTTCGGTAAGGTTCAAACTACAAAAACTAACCAAACTGTATTGTATAACCTAACATGTTTTGTATTTATTATCTTATTCACTCTTTAATACTTTGCATGTTAAATGACTAATCTAGATTTATGGTGTTTAGCACTTGGTACAACAAATACTTGATACTTTCATTGCTCAACCGTATGAATGCTTATACTATGAAAGGAACTTAATTTGTTGTTAACATAAGTTATAACCAATAGTTTCCAATTTTGGCCTATAAAGGGAGGCATTTGCCTTGCATTTAGGCATCTTGGTCTCTAGATCAAGATCATGCTCTTGCATTTTCTCTTTATATTTTTTATAATGTTTAGATTTTGTTCTCATTAATATCAAGTTTATGCTTTTCATTTCCTTCCTTTACTTAGTTAACATTTATTTTATTTATGCACTTATTTTGTTTAATTATTTTTTTTCTTTTGTTATGTTCAGGTAAGTTTATTATGTCAATGTAAAAAGGTTACACTAATGGTGTAAGAATAAGTATAGTGTAAACTTAATATGGACTTTTATGTTTGATACTAACATGTTTTGTATTTGTTATCTTGTTCACTTTTAATACTTTGCTTGTTAAATGGTTAATCTAATTTATGTTGTATAACACTTGGTGCAACATATCCTTGACACTTTCATGGCCCATACTATATGGTGTAACCGACACCTAAGTTATGAAAGGAACTTGATTTGTTGGTAACATAAGTTATAATTATGCATGCTTGACGAGATTTACAAGTATGAGCATTATTCGAAAAGGATAACTAATGTAATCATGTTAACAAATTATAATCTGATTAGAACCTCCTTTGTGTATGGTTTCCATTTGAGTAATAAGAGTTTATACTATACTTGTTTGCCGTATCATTAGTTAATCTTCTAACCTTGACATTTGTTATTATCATTATTTAATCCTTACATTAATCTTCCATCTCAAAGCTCTCATCATCTTCTTCTTCTTTATTATTATTATTATTATTATTATTATTTAGTATTATTATTGTTGTTATTATGAATTAGTTGTTGTTATTGTGTTATTGTTATCTATAATTTATGTAATTAACCTCCTTGTGGTTCGACCCTAGTCTTGTCGGGTTATTTATTACTTTGACACTCCTGCACTTGGGAGAAGACATCAATATTTTAGTTATGTCAAGTTTTTGGCGCCATTATCAGGGAGGTAAGTTCTTGTATAAATTATAATATTTATTTTATTTTTTCTTTTCACTTTTCTTGTATATAACTTTGTTTCTTTTCTTGTGTTTTTTCTTCTTTATTTTCTTCTTTCTTTTATTCTTTTTCTATACGTGCATAAAAGTGTGGTCATGTATATTAAGTGATAAAGTTTATAGGGTATTCTTATTATTTTTAGAAAATATAGCCGAAAAAGATAATCAATCACTTCATAATGAGAATAATCGTGTTAGAACACTTAGAGACTACATGAATCCCACAAGAACAAGTGCACCCTCATGCATAGTTTCTCCTCTGATGAATCTCATTTTAATTTTAAGCTAGACATTATTCAACTTTTACCTTCTTTTCATGGCTTAGATTTAAAAAATCCATACTTGCATTTAAGGGAATTTGACGAGGTCTGCAACACGTATAATAACTCAAATTGTAACATGAATACCATCAGATTAAAGTTTTTTCCTTTTTCATTAAAAGATAAAGCTAAAGCATGGCTATAAATTTTGATACCTAGATCCATTCATACTTGGGATGAAGTGCAACAACAATTTTTAAAGAAATTTTTCTCTTCTCATAAAACAAACTTTTTCAAAAGACAAATGATCACTTTCACTCAAAAACTAGGAGAAACATTTTACCAATATTGGGATAGATATCGAGACTTACTTAATATTTGCCCCCATCATGGTTTTAAAACATGAAGATTGGTTTCATATTTTTATGAAGGGTTAACACCTAGAGATAGGCAAATGGATGAATTGATGTGAAATGAAACTTTTGAAGATAAAACCCTCATAAAGCAATAAAGCACATGTATTTGTTAGCTGAAAATGCTCAAAATTGGGACATCGCAGCTACTTATAAGACATCGAGTAAAACTCAACCTCATACATCAAGTGGAGGTATGTATAACCTTAAGGAAGATAATAACCTCCAAGCCAAGTTTGCATCTATAGCTAGAAAAGTCAATGCACTATAATTGAAAAGGAGTAGTCAATTAAAATCTGTTGAAAATATTATGTGTCAAATATGTGAAACAAATGAATACTCAACCATTGATTATCCAACCTTGCCTTTTTTTAAGGAATGTCTCCATAAACAAGCCCATGTTTTAAATAGTTTATAGAGACCCAACCATAACACACACTTGCAAACTTATAACCCTGGTTGGAGAAATCACCCAAATGTCAATTGGAAGAGTGATAATAACAATGGATAAACTTCACAACTACTATTTCAAGCATGCTATAATTGTCAAAATTCTCATGGATATGCACCTCCTTATGCTCCACCTCCTAGAAGAAATCTTGAGGAACCATTGCTTGCATTCATTAAAAAAAAAAAGACAATCAATACTCAACTTCCTCATAACATGACAGATTTTAAAGATACTCTTGCAAAATTGACATTTGCTCTCAGTTTCTAAGAGAAAAGTAAGTTTCCATCTCAACCATAACAAAATCCCAAGGGGCAATATAATGCAAATGCAAGTAGTTCTAGAAGCCAACACATGGATCAAGTCAAATCAGTCATTACTCTTTGCAGTGGTAAAGTTATTGAAAAACCTACTCTTAAACCTTGTGAGAAAAATGATAAATCAATCTCTAAGGGTAAGGAAGGGGTTGAATCTAAAAATTACAAAGAAAAGATTGATCCCTCACCAGTACTTCCATTCCTTCATGTCATGACTAAACAAAGAAAAGTCAATCACAACTTTGAAATCTTTGAAACTTTCAAACAAGTAAGGATCAATATATATCTTTGCTGGATGGTATTAAATAGATTCCTTCTTATGCTAAAATTTTGAAAGATCTATACACTCTGAAGAGGAAACTGAATGTGAAAAAAAAAAGTCTTTTTAGTCGAACAAGTGTCATTCTTCATAACAATAATGCTTTGAAATATAAAGACCCTGGTTGTCCTACAATTTCTTACTTTATTAGAGAACATAAAATTGAAAAAGCCTTACTTGATCTTGGAGACAATGTGAATTTACTTCATTTAATTTTTCAAAGTCTCAATCTAGGTGAGCTAAAAGAAACTTCTGTAACTCTTTTACTTGTAGATAGATTTGTAAAAGTACCTAAAGGAATTGTTGAAGATGTGTTAGTAAAAGTCGATAAATTCATTTATTCTGTGGATTTTGTTGTCTTGGACACACAACCTCTTGAAGCATATAATTTATTTTCTATTATTTTAGGGCGTCTGTTTCTTGCAACTTCTAATGCATTAATTAATTATAGGAATGGATTAATGAAGCTATCATTTGGAACCATGACATTAGAGATGAACATTTTCAATATTTGCAAGTAACCTAAAGATGATAATGATTTACAAGAAGTATATCATATTGAAGAATTAGTTTATGACCAACTTGAATCTACTTTAAGTAAAAATGAGTTGGATGAATATGAAGACTTACAAGTAATTTATTCTTAAAAAAAATCACTGATGAAAAACACACAAAAAATGTTGATGTGGATCTTCTGTTAAGAGTAACAAGAGATTCGACATCCAAACTAATCCTTACCTTCTCTTAGTTGAATGCCTTGGTTTGCTGAAAGTATTAATTTTCTTGCTTTAAGATGTATAATAGCTCATTAGAGTATCAAAGATAAAACAAAGTTTTTGAGCGATATGTAAAATTTTTATTGGGATGACCCTTATTTATTCAAATATTATCCTGACCAAATATTTTGAAGATGTATTCTTGATAATGAGGTAAGTAGTATCATTAAATTTTATCATTCTAAGGCATATGGGGGCCATTTCTCATCAAGAAACACAACTGCAAAAATCTTACAAAGTGGATTTTACTGGCCCACCATGTTCAAGGACTCACATGCATTCTGCAAGACTTGTGAAAGTTATCAAAAGCTAGGATCTATTTCAAAATGTCACATGATATGCCTTTAAATCCTATTGTTTTCATTGAGATCTTTGACTGTTGGGATATAAACACTACAAGATTTCATAGTTTTACAGACGGAAAAATTCTGTTGGTGTGTGATTAAAAGTTCATCGATGATTTTTTTATCGACATCATCATTAACAGATTATATCCGTCAGGTTACCTTTCATCGGTGATTCAACATTCCATCGCTATATCGATCGGCAAACAGAAAAACCATTTACAAATGGTTTTACAAACGGAATTTGTGGGCCAAAAAAAAAAGATTCCCGCTCAAAATATACCATTGGATTTGTATTCCATTGATGATATCGTGATTACCAACGAAAAATAACTGTCAGTAGGGCTGTTGGTGAGTGTATGAAATACCGACCAAATATATCCATTTGTAAATTCATTGGTAAGTGTGGTAGCTACTATTAAATGACGACGAAGTCATTCTGTCGGTAAGTCAGTAGGTGAGTGTATGAAATACTGACCAAATATTTCCGTCTGTAAATTTATCGATAAGTGTGATAGATACTGTTAAATGTCGATGGAGTAATTCTGTCGGCAGGTCGATTAGTGAGTGTTTAAAATACCGATCGAATCAATCCGTCAGTAAAATCATTAGTAATTATCTTTCTAAATTTATTTTTAAAAAATTATTTAGGATATATAATATAAAACTATATAAATTAATTGTAACACAAATCAATTATGCAAATAAAATTTATATTAAATAAAGAAAAACAAAGTTAAATAATATTCATTACAAACTAAATATGTTAAAAAAATATTAAATGAAGTTTTAAAGCTAAATAATGTTTATTACAAATTAATATAAAGGTGAAGCTGGAGGAGAAGGAGGAGGAGGATATTCTAAAGGAGGCTGGTGGTTATACGGCCAAAAAGGATTAGGCGCACATGTTCCACTATTTGCCATGTTCATAACCATTTCACAGAGCTGTTCGTAAGCTGCTTTTTGTTATTCATACTCTGCATTTTGTTGTGCTTGAGATGCTTTGAGTTGTGTATACTCCGCTGATAGTTGGTCGTATTTCTCGATGAGCTGAGTTGTGTGTTGCTATAAGGCCTTGAACTCCTTAGATTTAGAGCTCGATATTGATTGGGAGCTCCCAACGGTTGAAACACTACGGGTCAACCGCAAGTTATTGGTCGTAGTGTTGGAGAGCTCGTAAACCTGATTGTTATCGGGTCCACCTGATGAGCCAACCTCCATCCACAAATCTGGATCGAATTCTGGATGGTTCAAAATATCATCCCCATATCTCTCCCTCAATTGATTAATATAGTTCTGCTGAAAATTAAAAAGAAAGTAATTGTCATATTCAATTCAATAAACATAATAACTTACAAAATAAAATGGTTGAACAAACATATAATGAAATGTTGAGCACGGTTACTAATGAACTGTTGCACCTCCTTCTAGCAGTCTTGACTCCACACGTGCATCTCCACGAATAGCTCCATCGAGCTTGGTTCACGTCCAAGAGACACAACCTATAATGAAAAAAGATATATTAACAATAATTAAATTTAATGATATATTTTATTTAAATTAATTTTACCATCCATTTCACATGTGCAACAAACAGAATGGAGCTACTAATGTGCATTGTCACCCCACCATAAATTGGCTGATTCCGGTTGCCAGCACTAGACCATGAGCATCATGTGAACTGCTCAGATGTCACGTGCTCAATATAGTGTAGCCATATATCTTTTAGGATGTATATCAGTTTGAAATCCCTCTAAACCACAACATCGTTCTAGCCTCGAAAGCCCCTATCCCTCGCGGCTTTTTTGCCCTTTTTTATGCTTCATATCAAAAATCATGCAACCAAAAATTACATTTCAAAACATAAATTTTTGTCTAAAAAAAATCTTGTATTGTTTTCGATCTTACCTAGTTGCCGCGTGATTTTCCCATGGCCTCCTCACCACAATGTTATGCTCACTATCCTAGTAAAATTTGTACTGTGTATAATGAATAAGTTCAAATAAAAATAATAATTTATTTACATTATATTAATAAGCTGAAAATTATAAATTAATACAAACCTCAAACCTATTAAATCATGCATTGATTTGAGGCATTCATTCAGGATGCTTGGATATCTAACTCCATTGAAACAATGGAATCTCCATCGACAACTTAAACGCCGATGATATTACTCGGGCGACTTCAAAGTTTTTGAACTTGAAAATAAATGAAATAAATTTAATAGTGATTATTTCATAAATTATGTTATATTTGTTTTTAAAATGAAACCTTAACAAACTTACATTGAAAGGTTATACTTCCATTGTGCCTCGTACTGGCAGGTAAATTGATTCCACTACAAAGGCATACCACCTTTGTGCTGTGAAGTAGTGCTGGAAGAGACAGCATCGGTTGACGATGCAGGTACTATAAGTGTCTCTTCTTCAGAGGCACCTAAGGAAATATCATCATCGCTGCTAGACGAACTAGCTGTGACCATACATGAGTAACCAACTCTGATTTTTGTTCTATGCATCTACACAATTTTATACAAATAATTATATAATTAAATTCAAATGTTAAAAAAATTCGATAGCACCTCCCCTATACTAGATACTACCCAAATCCTATATTAAGTTTATACCATACTTATTCTTATACCATTAGTGTAACCTTTTCACCTTGACATGATTAACTTAGCTAGACATAATAAAAGAAAGAAAAATAGATAAACAAAATAAGAACATAAATAAGATAAGAGTTACCAAAGCAAAGGAAAGGAAATGAAAGACATAAACTTGATATTAATGAAAACAAAGCACAAACATTACAAAAAAATACAAAGAGAGAAAATAAGAGCATGATCTTGATCTGAAGACTAAGATGCCTAAATGCATGGTAAATGCATCCTTTTATAGGCCAAAATTGGGAACTATTGATTTGATGACTAATTGATAAGTGGGTGGCCAACTCTTGACTTGGTGACAATCCTAATCTTCTCTTGTTTGCCCAAAACATCATTGATAACATCACAATTGGAGCCGCTTGAAAACATGAAAGTTGTAGGCAATTGTTGCAGCTATCTTGTGTAAAAACTTCAGCTAATTTAGACTTCTAGAACTCTATATATGGCCAAAATATTGAACAGTGTTCGGGTTGGAGGACAGATTCGGGCTTAGAATGACAAAATTTAATGACACTACTTACCTCATTGTTAGGAATGCATCTTTGAAATATTTAAATAAATAAGGATCATCCCAATAAAAGTTCTTCACTTCGTTCAAGAATTTTCTTTTATCTTGGGTACTCCAACAAGCCGGCAATTGTCCCGAAACAAGAAAATTGACAGTATTAGCAAACCAAGGCATTGTAGAGATAGAAAGTAAATATTCATCGGAAAAATAGTCATCGATTGGTGTGATGTTAGTTTTTGAATATGTTATCAATCTTAACAAATGATCTGCGATAATATTTTCACTACCTTTCTTATCTTTGATTATGATATCAAATTCTTGAAGTAACAAAATCCACCGCACCAATTTAGCCTTAGAATCTTTCTTAGAAAGAAGATATTTCAATGTTGCGTGATGACTAAAAACAACAACAGGTGAACCAATAAGATAAGACCTGAATTTTTCACATGCAAATACTACTGCAAGTAATTCTTTTTCAGTGGTGGTATAATTCATTTGAACACTATTTAAAGTTTTACTTGCATAGCAAATTACATAAGGTTTTTTATCTTTTCTTTGTCCCAAAACCGCACCTACGGCATAATCACTAGCATCACACATTATTTCAAAAGGTAATGACCAATCAAGAGGTTGAATGACAAGAGCACAAGTAAGCAAGTTTTTAAGTTTAACAAAGGCTTTTTCACAATGTTCAGTCCATTCAAAAATATTACCCTTTGTTAAAAGGTTACTTAAGGGCTTAGATATTATGCTAAAATCTTTTATGAACCTTCTATAAAAACCAGCATCTCCTAAGAATGATCTAACATCTTTAACAGATTTTGGTGTTGGCAAGTTTGTAATTAACTTGATTTTAGATTTGTCAACCTGAATTCCTTTTGATGAAACAATGTGACCAAGTACAATGCCGTCTGTTACCATAAAGTGACACTTTTCCCAATTTAGCACAAGATTTTTCTCTTCACACCTGGCCAAAACCTTTTCTAAGTTAGTCAAACAATCATCAAATTAATCGCCAAAAATAGAAAAATCATCCATGAAAATCTCAAGAAAATGTTCAACCATATCACTAAATATACTAAGCATCCATCTTTGAAATGTGGCTGGTGCATTACATTATCCAAAAGGCATCCTTCGATATGCAAAAGTACCAAATGGACATGTGAAAGTAGTCTTCTCTTGATCTTCCAATGCAATTTCAATTTGATTGTAACCTGAATAGCCATCTAGGAAACAATAAAATTCATGACCTGCAACTCTTTCTAGGATTTGATCCATGAAAGGTAATGGAAAATGATCTTTTCTAGTCATTGAATTAAGTTTCCTATAGTCAATGCACATGTGTCAACTGGTAACAGTTTTAGTGGGAATTAACTCATTGCTCTCATTTGTTATTGAATAGTACTCAAAAGTGCATTTTTATCATGGTTTTATATCATCATTTTGCACTTGAAGTATCAATAACTCAACTAAAGTACGTTTTATAATAATCTATCTAATAATATAAGATACCTTTAATTTATGGTAAATGTCCATTTTAAATGCAGGCCTATCACATAAATGAAAGGATTGATTGATGACTTTAAGAACTTCAATTGCAAAGGCAAAAAGATGATCAAACTTAGAAAAGAGATGTCGGTGTAATCCAAACCGGAACACTATTTGGTAATTAGGTTATATCTGGAGCTATAGATCTCAGATTTAGGTCTATTTTATATGGATGGAAAGGTAAGACATAGGCCTACAACTTTCATATGGAGCCCAAGATCTAAAAACCCCATTTCCAAGTCCAAATTATTGCAACAACAAAAAGCCTGAATCTGTCCTCCAGCCCGAGCACAAGAAAGCTGAGACAATTGCCTAGAAATTTCATGTTTCAAGTGGCTCTAATTTTGACGTCATCAATGACGTTTTAGGTAGACAAGAGAAGATAAGGATTGTCACCAAGTCAAGGGTTGGCCATCTACTCATCAATTAGTCACCAAATCAATAGTTCTCAATTTTGGCCTATAAAAGGAGACATTTGTCATGCATTTAGGCATCTTGGTTTCCAGATCAAGATCATGCTCTTGTTTTCTCTCTTTGTATTCTTTATGCTTTGTTTTCATTAATATCAAGTCTATGCCTTTCATTTCCTTTCCTTTCCTTAGTTAACTTTTATGTTTTTATTTTGTTTATCAATTTTTCTTTCTTTCATTATGTCTAGCTAGGTTAATTATGTCAAGGTGAAAAGGTTACACTAATGGTGTAAGAATAAGTATGGTATAAAGTTAATATGGACTTTAATGTTTAATACTAACATGTTTTATATTTGTTATCTTGTTCACTCTTTAATACTTTGCTTGTTAAATGAGTAATCTTGATTTATGTTGTATAACACTTGGTACAACAAATGCTTGACACTTTCATAGCCCATAATGTATGGTATAACCGACACCTGAGCTATGAAAGGAACTTGATTTGTTGTTAACATAAGTTATAATCATAAATGCTTGATGAAATTTACAAGTATTAGCATTAATTGAATAAGATGACTAATGTAATCATGTTAACAATCTATAATATGATTGGAACCTCCTTTCTGTGTGGTTTCCAATTGAATAATAATAGTTTATACTATACTTGTTTGACATACCATTAGTGGAACCTCTAACCTTGACATTTGAATAAGATGACTACTATTATTGTTGTTGTTGTTGTTGTTTGTTGTGATGTCGCGGTCGCACAAATTAATTACCCTAGCTTAAAACACACAAGATAGTATAGAGCAAGCAAGGGATCGATCCCACGAGGAAGATGTAGTTCAGATTTTTATGCTATACGTTATGCAATTGGGGGGATTTTGATTTGTGATAATCTAAAATATGGAAGAAATTAAACTAGTGAACACAATCAATTAAAACTAAAATTTATCAAGAAAACAAACCTTGGTCACAAGCACACATCCACCTATAGAAATCAGAACTGATCCTTGAAACGAAACTCCAGTTTATATTTTGAATTTTTATCTTTTCTTAACTTTGGTTGATTAACGGATCCGCCGTATAACTAGCCCTAACCAACAAATAATCACAGTGTCCGCACTAATAATTTAATCTAATGGCAGCCTTAAGATCTAGATAAATTCATTAATCTTAATAACCAAGTTGTCTGCTTGTGTTGCTTTGATCAAATGTTTTCCCTAAGTTTAATAACGTAGTTCCGCCAAAATTATCAAGCTTAGTTGCTTCACAAGTTTATATACCCTAACTCCGGTTTTGATACCAAACTTAGCAATAGATTGTTCACAATAATAACTTAGAGTCCGCTCTAGCAATTATCAACAACAATCATAGAAAATATGCATAGGAAAACATTCATACTCATTCATAATACAAACTGAAAATAAATGGAAGAATAAATCTCACAGTTCTTGAAATCTGAAAGTTTCTGCGTCCTTGCAACCAAGAAAAGAGCTTAACCTTGCATATCTATTGAACAACTACTCCTAAAGATAAAAGAAAGCATTATTTCTAGTATGTAGAAAGGAGAGTTTGTGTTTCTTCACTTCTAGTTGCTACCACCTTTCTTTGGTTCTATTGCACTCCCCTCCTCTCCTTTCTTGGCTCTCTTGGTGTCTATATATAGGCTTCAATGGCAGCTTCTCTTGCTTCTTTATCAATAATGGTGGCTACCAAACTTGCCAAACTTGCCAAAATTTGACATTAGTAGTCACCACAAACAACCCACCATTACAGCCTCCTTTTTTGACAATGACAACATTCCAACTTGCAGCTGGTTTGTGGTTGGTGATTTGAGGTTGGTGGATACTTTTCTTGACCTTCTAGATTGGCTTACTAGAGGGGCTAAATTGCTGAAATTATAACTTGGATGATATTTTAGAAGCTTCGAAACATAATTTGGATTCATTTCTTCACGAAACCTGATTGCTGGCAGAATTCAATTGTCATCTTTGGAAAATCATAGCACCCTCATCTGACATCATTTTTGGCTGAAACTTGGAGCATTTCTAGACCTTTGAATCAGGAATCCAACACAATTGATTTTGCATCAATTGGACTTCTATAGCTCCAGATATGGAATTTTGAATGGACAAAGGTCAATAGTGGCAGAATACGAGATTTGACTTTGAAGGATGTGATTTCCATGATCTTCCTCTTCTTATTTTTCTTGCATTACATTTCTAGAAAGGTATGGATGTTAGCTTTTTAAAGCCACTAGAATCACTTCATTTTGATCTCTAGAACTTATGCTCTGCATAAAACATCGACTGAACATCAAATCTACCAATTATCTCCAATTTACTCCTTTTTGCTTTTTTCATCCAAATGTGCCTTCAAAACATAAAACAAAGAATATCAAGGCATTTTACATATAAAACATGGACAAAACATTAGGTAAATATGGGTGAAACTATCGAATAATATGGTTACATCAAACACCCCCACACTTAGCTCTTTCTCGTCCTCGAGAAAGGATAAATAAAATTAAATTGAAAATCACCATGATCCATGTCTTAATCTCCCATCAATGTCCAAGAGTACAAGCATTATAAATAAGAATATAATAAAAAAGGATAAAATAAATAATTTTTTATGAATTTGTTTACATGCAAACTTCAAAATTCAATCAATCATCGGGATTTAAATGAAATCTATGCCATGCCAAAGTGATAGGTCCTCTAATTGATATACACTCCAACACTCATGTGTTTAGGGTTTATGTGTTTAAATCTCTCAAATTCAATCAAATAGTATGTTCTACCATAAGCTTGCTTTTCAATCTCATCTCCATTACTAATATATTACAAACAATGCATGAATCAAAAGGTCTTATTTTCCGGTTATAATGGGGCTAAGGTTAAGGTGAGGTAAAAGAGAGTAAAAGAAAAGGTTCAAATCAAAGAAAGTAGAGCATTCTTAAAAATGATATTTCAAACAAGATATTCCATCAAAGCACATAAATGTTTCATCTTTAATCACCAATGCTTAACTTCTTTGGATTTCAAGCTTTTGCAACATAAAATCTTAAGAACATAAATGAACTTTTTTGTCTTTTTTTTTCTTTTGTTTTTAATTTTGCCCATCTTTTCATCAAGCATCACTTCTTTTTTCTTTTCATAATTTCCAACCATAATTACATGAAATATCACAAGTACATGCTCTACTAATCCTTGGCTAGGGGAAAAGGAAAACATATATAAAGTTAAGGCTTATACATGGATAAAGCAAAGAAAAGATAAACAAGCTCAAAAGGGGCTCACTAAGGATAATATG
>SRLM01003999.1:0-22611 GCA_015708895.1 Populus ilicifolia
CATGATAAAAATGCACTTTTGAGTACTAATCAACCGACACTTGTATTACGAAAGGAACTTGATTTGTTATTATAATAGGTTATAATCATGAATATCTGACAACATTTACAAGTATTAACATCATTCGAATGAGATAATTAATGTAATCATGTTAACCATTTATAATCCGATTGGAACCTCCTTTGTGTATGGTTTCCAGTTAAGTAATAAAAAAAGTTTATATTATACTTGTTTGAAATACCATTAGTAGATCCTCTAACCTCGACATTTGTTTTTATCATTGTTTAATCCTTACATTGATCTTCCATTTCAAAGTTATCAACTTCTTTTTCTTCTTTTATTACTATTACTATTGTTGTTATTATTGTTGTTATTTATAATTTATACAATTAACCTTATTATGGTTCAACCTTAGTCTTGTTGGGTTATTTATTACTTCGACACTCCTACATTTAGGAGAAGATATCAATCCTTTGATCATGTCATATACTAGTTTAAAGTTGCTCCATTTAAGCTGTCTTGAAAAAAACCCATCAATAGTTTTTCATTACGTACTACTTGTCATTTTATTATCATAAGACCTGAGATAAGTCATGGGGCATTGTGTTCCATTGTATTTAATGAACTCAAGAACATGAAACGTTTTTAGGACAACCACATTTGGGACCAAACACATCTTTGCTACTTGTACTGGGTCATACATGTTTATCCCTTCAATGACTTTGAGTCTAACTTCCATCGGCTTTATCTTAGCTTGATCAATGCTGTCAAATGACTTAGCCTTGTGGGACTCATTACCTGATGCCTCCATGACTATCGGGGTTGGTATGAATGTTGCTAACTATATAAATGTTGGATTTTGTTGAGGCTCTTGACCTTGTCTGCTCATTCTTTCTTCAGGTTGAACTGTAGTAAAAACCTCATTCAAAGTGTTTGGTTAGTTAGAAGGACCTTCACTAGAGGTATTTCTTAGTGCTTACTTGAGTAAGCTAATGAGCTGAGCCACACTTGTTTTTAGAGACTACCACTTGTCTTGAAAATAGGCATCACGTTAAGCATGTTCTTTATCTTCCATGTTTCTTTCTTGAAGTCGGGTGTTGTAGACTTTTTTAGGACCTATTTTTCAACCTAGCATGCATACATGTCAAATATATGAACAAGTACATATAATCTTAGATGAACTCTCCCTTTAAGGGTTGATATAGAATCGTAACCCTTACATGATGAAACAAGAATTTTGCTTCTTGTCCAAACTTTGCAATGAAAATTTTCTGTGTGATGATCATTGTCACCCACAAGTCTTGATTTTAATATGCTTTTAGGGAAGGCTTGTTTTGATGAAAAACAAAGCATAAGGAGCATACACCTTGAAGGCAAGTTCTAAATTCTTTTATAGATGACAAGGGTATGTTGGTTATTCAGTCTCTAATAGGGTCTCTCGCTATCCCAGTGATTGCATTGTAAAGGGAATATGGGGGCTTAACAGGTAATGGGATGACATATGCACCAATCATTACTAATCTAAGCACTTAGTGAAGTGTTACGATTTACACAAACTTGAACCTTAACTTACAAGTTATAAGGTAAGCTGCTAGCCCCGCACTTAACCTAGAATTTTCAATGTAACTTGTACAAAAAAGTGAATGATGCATGAAATAATTTTATATAATGATGAACAAATCTCTATAGAATGAAAGTGCCTAAAAAAATAATAAAACACAATAAATAGACAAAACAAAGCTTAGTCTACAAGGTCCTTAGTGGAGTTGCTATTTTGTCGCATGTGTGTAGCGTCACGGCTATCATACACCTTTCAGGAAAAATATATATGCTCTATCTCTGGAAAAATATAAAGAGACAAGGAATTCTTATATGTTATCAGTAGAAAATTATGATGGGAGTCACCACCTAATATTCTGGTCACTAGGAACCTTAACTAATCTCAGATCGAGTATGGAGATTGATTGTGTAAGGAAAAGTATTAGCACCCTAAATATGCACTACTACCTAAGGTAGGTTGCTTTATTTTATTGTTTGATAAAATCTAAGATCGTATTATGTTTTTTAATTGTTGGTTTGTCTAAGGTTCAAAAAAAGCCCTTCTTAATAATAAGATTCTTATCTTAATGAGGAAGAACCTAACCATTTTAGAGTCTGAAAAAAGATTTTAATATCTAAAAATATGTATTATGTATAATTTATAATCCCTGATACTAAAATAAAACAAAATAAATTTTGGTTATTTTTGAAATTTTACCCAATGTTTTCTTGAATTTAATAAATTGGTTATTAAAGCCAAAATGCATGCTAAAACATTATTTTTTAGTGCATGAAAAACAAAATATGATTTTTTAGCTTTAAGACACATGGTTGTATGCATAAAAAAAAATTTCTCAATTTTTTATTGCATTTTTGAATGTTTTGATGAAAAGTGGGTATTTTAATAACGAATTTGTATTTTTGTGATATAAAAATACTATCTGTTATTAATCAAAATGACATAAAAACTACATGAAAAAGTTGTAAAATTCTGAAATAGGTATTTTTTATTTCTTTTTTGAAATGAGCTAGTTAGGCCCAAATACATAGGTTGGGCCGAACCTGGCCCAACTATATAGGCTAGGCCCAGCCCATATCAGCTGGTTACTATACATGGGCATAGTAACCAGCTTCTCCCAGCCTATGGACGTGCACTGTACACATCTTGCATGTTGAGGGAAGAAGTGAAGGGAAAATAAAAGGGCGGAGGGTTTACCTGAAGATGCCTCAGTCGTCCAGCGATGCTATGGTCATTTTAGGTGCTAGTGGTGCCTGTTTGTTTCTCTATCTCCTTTAAATTTTCATTCTTTTCTCTACCTTCCCCCTCTCTTTTCTTTTCTTTCTCTTCTCTTCTCTTCTCCCTCTCTCCTCTATTCTATGTCTTTTTTTGTTGTCTTTTCCCTCTATATTTATAGGTAAAAATAGAGGGGGAGAGAGAGGTTGGGGTGATCACTATGCTACCATCCCAAAACTGCCTAATAGGTATGTCCCCTCCATTCTTCCACCATATGGCAAGAAAGTGGGTTGTCGATGTCTTTTTAAGAGAGAGTTGGCAGTGGAATAAGGGAAAAAATCTTCTCCCTTCTCCTTTGCTTTACATGTCCAGCAAAAGAAGAAGACATATGGTCTCGTTCAAAACAGCACTGTTTCAAGCTTTTTTTTTGTTTGCTAAAAAACTTGACATGACCAAAAGATCAACATCTTCTCTTAAATGCAGGAGTATCAAAGTAATGAATAACCTGGCAAGACCAAAGTTTAACTACAAGGAGGTTAACTATATAAATTATAAATAACAATAATATAACAAAAACAACAACAACACTACTACTACTAGTAGTAATAATAATAATAAAGAGAGCTTTAAGATGTGATATTGATATAAAGAGTAAACAATGATCAAAACAATTATCAGGGTTAGAGGATTCACTGACAATATTTCAAATAAGTATAGCATAAACTCTTATTACTCAAAAGGAAACCACACACAAAGAAGGTTCTAATTAGATTATAAATTGTTAACATGATTACATTAGTTATATTATTCGAATAATGCTAATACTTGTAAATATTATCAGGTATTCATGATCATAACTTTTGTTAATAAGAAATCAAGTTCCTTTCATAGCACATGTCTCGGTTATACCATAAAATTTATGTTATGAAAGTACCAAACATTTGTTATACTAAGGTTATACAACATAAATCTAGATTAACTATCTAATAAGCAAAGTATTAAGAGTAAATAAGATAACAAATACAAAACATGTTAATATCAAACATTAAAGTCCATATTAAGTTTATACTAAACTTATTCTTACACCATTAATGTAACATTTTCACCTTAATATGATAAACTTAGCTAAATATAATGAAAAAAAAAAGAAACATAAATAAGATATAAGTTCACTAAATAAAAGAAAAGAAATGAGAAGTATAAACAAGAGATTAATAGAAACAAAACTTAAGCATTACAATAAAGAGAGAATAAGAACATGATCTTAATCTAAAAACTAAGATACTTAAATGCTTGGCAAATATCAACTTTTATAAGCCAAAATTAAAAACTATTGATTTATTGACTAATTGTTGAGTGGGTGGCCACATCTTGACTTGGTGACAACCCTTATCTTCTTGTTTGATCAAACCATCATTGCTAACATTCAAATTTGAACAGACTTAAATCATAAAGTTCTAGGACATTGTCTTAGCTTTCCAGGAAAAAAACTTTTGAGGTCATTTTGACTTCTATAACTAAAGATATGAGCTGAACATTAAACAGTATTTGAGCTGCAAGATAGATTCAGATTTCTTCATTATTGCTGCAATTTGGACTTCCAAACAGCAAAATTGAGTCTTGCCTTCTAGTGAATATTTTAGGCTTATGTCTTAGCTTTTCATCCATATAAAGCAGATCTAAATCCAAGATTTACAGCTCCAGATATGACCCAATGACCGAATAGTGTACCAGTTTGGGTCGAACCAATATCTCTTTTCTAAATTTGGCCCTCTCTTTGTCCTTTCAATTTTAATACTTAAACTCATCAATCAATCCTTTCATTTATATGATAGGCCTGCATTTAAGATGAACATTTAAGATTTTACTTTAATTTATGGTAAATGTTCATCTTAAATGTAGGCCTATCACATAAATGAAAGGATTGATTGATGAATTTAACTTCTAAAATTTAGAAGACAAGGAGAGGGCTAAACTTAGAAAAGAGATGTTGGTTAAATCTAAACTGGAACACTGTTCAGTCATTGGATCATAACTTAAGGTGTAGAGCTTGAATTTAAGTTTGCTTTATATGGATGGAAAGCTAAGATATAAGCCTAAAACTTTCATATGGAGTTCAAGATTCAAAAATGTTATTTTCTAGTTTAAATTATAGCAACAATGAAGAAGTTTGAATCTGTCTTGCAGCTTAGATATTGTTCAATGTTCAGCCTATAACTTAAGTTTTAGAAGTGCAAATGACCTCATTGTTTTTTTTGTTGGAAATCTGAGATAATTTCTTAGAACTTTTATGAGGATAATCTATTCAAATTCCACTGTTAGCAATAACATTTTGTTTAGACAATAAGATAAAGATTGTCACCAACTCAAGATGTGGTCACCCACTCAACAATTAGTTAACAAATCAATAGTTTTAAATTTTGGCCCATAAAAGGAGGTATTTGTCATGCATTTAAGCATCTTGATTTTTAGATTAGGATTATGTTCTTGTTCTTTTTCTTTATATTTTTTTAATGTTTAAATTTTGCTTTTATTAATCTCTTGTTTCTGCATTTTATTTCCTTTACTATACTTATATAATCATGTTCTCCTTCTCCTCTTGGTTATTTATGTTTCTCTTCGTTATTATGTTTATTATGTTAAGGTGAAAATGTTTCACTAATGGTATTAGGACAAGTATAATATAAACTCAATATGGACTTTAATGCTTATATCCTAAACAGTTTGCTATTAAAATGTCTTATTATTTTTATCTAATTAATTATTAATGCCTTACTTGTTAAATGGTTATTCTAGATTTATGTTGTATAACATTTTGTATAACAAATGCTTGTCATTTTTATAGTCTAACCGTATGGTATAACCTACATCTATGCTATGGAAGGAGCTTGATTTGTTGTTAACATAAGTTAGCATCATGAATTCTTAACAATATTTAAAAGTTTGATGTTACTTAAATAAGATAATTAATATGATCATGTTAATAATTTATAATGAGCTCTTGATGACAAATCATCCTATTGAAATCTCCTTTATATGTGGTTTCAAGTTGAGTAATAAAAAGAGTTTATATTGCATTTATTTTTAATATCATTAGTGGATCCTCTAACCTTAACATTTATTTTTATCATTGTTTAATCCTTATATTAATCTTACATCTCAAAGTCCTCTTTAACTTATTATTATTATTATTATTATTTGTAATTTATATAGTTTACTTTTCTATGGTTCGACCTTAGTCTTCCCAAGTTATTTATTACTTTAACGCTCTTATACTTGGGAGAAGACATCAATCTTTTGATTGTGTCATAAAGCTTTTAAGTTGAAGAGTAAAAAATGAAATATTAGAGGACTAGAAGTTTAAGGAAGAAGCAAAAAATTCCAAGCAAAAAAGGCAATATTGTTAAGGTATTACTCAAAATTTGATGACGGGGTGGAGCTTTACGAGCACACCCCTCCCTTTTCATTATATTTATTAGATGTTTATATAGGATGTTCATTATGCATTTCCTTTCCAGTTGCTAAAGCAACATTTGGTTTATTTAAAACTTTTAGAGGAAAAAACACCATGTTTTGTTCTTAAGGCTCGTTGCCAAACACAACTTTAAGACAATTTTAAAGCCATTAATTTTCAATTAAAGACGAGGTTGACAAACATGTCATACTGATTTTTTAGTAGTGTTTATTATTTCATGTTTTATGCCTTTTCCAAACTTATCTAATTTATTTAATGTCTGGGATGTAAATTACAAAACAAGGTAATAACCCATTATTAAATATACTTACCTTTTTAGTAGTGTTTATTATTTCATGTTTTATGCCTTTTCCAAACTAACCTACTTTATTTAATATTTGGGATGTAAATTTCAAAATAAGGTACTGACCCATTATTAAATATACTTACCTTTTTTTCTTAATTTTTTAAAAAATACATGAAATATATAAATTTCTTGTTTGAAAAAAAATACAAAAAATATGTTTTTTTTTTTGCATACATTCAAATTCTAAATTTTTCTTGCATACTTTATAAAAAATAAAAAAATAATATTTTTATCATACTTTAAGATATATATATATATATATGTATGTATATATGTATATTAATGAATATCACAATAAGTTTGTTAGAGCATCTCCAATGGAGAAGCCAAATGGATAGTCAAAAATAAAAAATTAATATTTTAGCTTTTATTTGCTTGTTTTGCATACTCCAAGGGAGAAGTTAAATAAAATGCTAAAATGCCTTTTCTCTCCCATAAATGTTATTTCTATATATCTCTTTAAAGAGCCAGAACCAACAAAGTGGGACCACTAAAAAAATAAATCAATTAAATATAGACATGTGGAAAAAAAATAACATATTCCTGGTATTAAAATAAATTGACAAGAATACACCTTTAATTTTTAAGAAAAAAAATCTCCTTATCAAATAAAACTTTTCTAAAACCGTAGGTGATTAGTACTCAAAAGTGCATTTTTATCATGGTTTTATATCATCATTTTGCACTTAAAGTATCAATAACTCCTTAACTAAAGTACGTTTTATAATAATCTATCTAATAATATAAGATACCTTTAATTTGTGGTAAATGTTCATTTTAAATGCAGGCCTATCACATAAATGAAAGGATTGATTGATGACTTTAAGAACTTCAATTGCAAAAGCAAAGAGATGATCAAACTTAGAAAAGAGATGTCGGTGCAATCCAAACCGGAACACTGTTCGGTAATTGGGTCATATCTGGAGCTATCGCTCTCAGATTTAGGTCTACTTTATATGGATGGAAAGGTAAGACATAGGCCTACAACTTTCATATGGAGCCCAAGATCTAAAAAGGCCATTTTCAAGTCCAAATTATTGCAACAACAAAGAAGCCCGAATCTGTCCTCCAGCCCGAGCACTGTTCAGTATTTTGGCCATATCTGGAGTTCTAGAAGTCGAAATGAGCTGAATTGTTTACACAAGAAAGCTGAGACAATTGCCTAGAACTTTCATGTTTTCAAGTGGCTCTAATTTTGACGTCATCAATGACGTTTTGGGCAGACAAGAGAAGATAAGGATTGTCACCAAGTCAAGGGTTGGCCATCTACTCATCAATTAGTCATCAAATCAATAGTTCCCAATTTTGGCCTATAAAAGGAGGCATTTGCCATGCATTTAGGCATCTTGGTGTCCAGATCAAGATCATGCTCTTGTTTTCTCTCTTTGTATTCTTTATGCTTTGTTTTCATTAATATCAAGTTTATGCCTTTCATTTCCTTTCCTTTCCTTAGTTAACTTTTATGTTCTTATTTTGTTTATCTATTTTTCTTTCTTTCATTATGTCTAGCTAAGTTAATTATGTCAAGGTGAAAAGGTTACACTAATGGTGTAAGAATAAGTATGGTATAAACTTAATATGGACTTTAATGTTTAATACTAACATGTTTTATATTTGTTATCTTGTTCACTCTTTAATACTTTGCTTGTTAAATGATTAATCTTGATTTATGTTGTATAACAATTGGTACAACAAATGCTTGGCACTTTCATAGCCCATACTGTATGGTATAACCGACACCTGAGCTATGAAAGGAACTTGATTTGTTGTTAACATAAGTTATAATCATGAATGCTTGACGAAATTTACAAGTATTAGCATTAATTGAATAAGATGACTAATGTAATCATGTTAACAATCTATAATCTGATTGGAACCTCCTTTATGTGTGGTTTCCAATTGAACAATAAGAGTTTATACTATACTTGTTTGACATACCATTAGTGGAACCTCTAACCTTGACATTTGTTATTATCATTGTTTAATCTTTACTTTAATATTCTATCTCCAAGTTCTCATCATCATCATCATCTTCTTCTCTTTCTTTATTATTATTATTATTATTATTATTATTATTATTATTATTATTGTTGTTGTTGTTGTTGTTGTTGTTGTTGTTGTTATTTATAATTTGTACAATAACCTCCCTGTGGTTCGACCCCGGTCTTGCCGGGTTATTTATTACTTCTACACTCCTGCACTTGGGAGAAGACATCAATCTCTTTGTCGTGTCAGTAGGCATACCAGCGAATATAAATATAACTCAAATAAATAAACAATGTAGCTTACTTTAAGTAAGGTATATTAAGGGTGATATATTCTCCCTTTATACAACCAGTCCTTATATTTATACTCTAAGATCAATTAGGATTTCTAGTGATTAAAATACTATATGGCAGCTCGATCTTTTTTTTGTAATTATTGATAAAGGACAAGAATTCTTATTCTTTCCTCCCAAACAATGAAGATTTTGATCCAAGAGGATGATTATCGCGACATTGTACATATGCAACAAATCATAATAGAGTATGAAGTTATGGATTGATTAGTACTTAAAAGTGCATTTTTATCAAGGTTTTATAATAACAAGTCTGATACCATAAGATACCTTTAATTTATGGTAAATATTCATCTTAAATGCAAGCCTATCAGATAAATGAAAGGATTGATTGATAAGTTTAAGTACTGAAATTAAAAGGACAAAGAGATAGTCAAACTTAGAAAATAGATGCTGGTGTAGTCCAAACTAGAACACTGATCGGTAATTGGATAATATCTAGAGCTGTAGATCTTGAATTTAGGTCTAATTTATATCAATGGAAAGGTAAGATATAGATGTACAAGTTTCATGTGGAGGTATGGTTTTAATATGGCCGTTTTCAACTACAAATTGTAGTAATAACAAAAACATCCAAATCTATCTTACAGCCTAGATACTATTCAATGTTCAACCCATATCTAGAGTTCTAGAAGTTGAAATGACCTCTATTATTTTTTTCTAGAAAACTAAGACAATTTCCTACAACTTTCATGTGGAGGTCTTATTCAAATTCTAACGTTATCAATAATGTTTTAGACAAACAAGAGAAGATAAGGATTGTCACCAAGTCAAGAGTTCGCCACCCACCCATCAATTAGTCATCAAATCAATAGTTTCCAATTTTAACCTATAAAAAGAGGCATTTGCCATGCATTTAGGAATTATGATTTTCAGATCAAGATCATGCTCTTGCTTTCTCTCTCTTTATTTTTATAATGCTTAAGTTTTGCTTTCATTAACATCTTATTTATGCTTTTCATTTTCTTTCCTTTACTTAGTTAAATTTTATCTTATTTATATTCTTATCTTGTTTATTTATGTTTCTTTCTTTCATTATATTTAGTTAAGTTTATTATGTTAAAATGAAAAAGTTACACTAATGGTATAAGAATAAATATAATGTAAACTCAACATGAACTTTAATGTTTGATACTAACATGTTTTGTATTTGTTATCTTGTTTACTCTTAACACTTTGCTTGTTAAATGATTAATCTAGATTTGTGTTGTATAACATTTGGTACAACAAATGCTTGACACTTTCATAGCCCATACTATGGTATAATTGACACTTGAGCTATGAAAGGAACTTGATTTGTTATTAACGTAAGTTATAATCATGAATATTTGACAACATTTACAAGTAATATCATTATTCAAATAAGATAACTAATATAATCATGTTAACTATTTATAATCTGATCGAAACCTCCTTTGTATTTGATTTCTAATTGAATAATAAAAGTTTATATTATACTTGTTTGACATATCATTAGTAGATCCTTGATATTTAACCTTGATATTTGTTGTTATCATTGTGTAATCCTTACATTAATCTTCCATATCAAAACTCTCATCTTTTTCTTTATTATTATTATTATTATTCATAATATTATTACTATTATTATTATTAGTAGTAGTATTAGTATTTAATATTATTATGGATTTGTTGTTGTTATATTATTGTTATTTATAATTTATATAATTAACCTCCTTATGGTTTGACCCCGGTCTTGCCAAGTTATTGATTACTTCAACTCTCCTACACTTAGGAGAAGACATTAATCTTTTGGTTGTATCAAGTTTTTGGCATCATTGCCGGGAAGGTAAATTCTTATACAGGTGATAGTATATTTTTTATTTTTTTGTATCTAACTTTGTTTCTTTTGTTTTTTTTCTCCTTCTTTTGTTTTCTTCTTCCTTTTATTTTATTCCTACACGTGCATGAGAGTGTGGTCACATACATTAAGTGGTAGACTTTATAGGGTATCCTCATTATTTTCAGAAAATATGGCTGAAGAAGATAATCAGTTGCTTCATAATGAGAATAACTATGTTAGAACACTTAGTGACCATATGAATCTCACAAGAATAAGTGCACCCTCGTGTATAGTTTTCCCCTCTCATATATCTCATTTTAATTTTAGGCCATACATTATTCCACTTTTACTTTCTTTTCATAGCTTGGATTTAGAAAATCCATACTTGTATTTAAGATAATTTGAGGAGGTCTACAACACGTGAAATGACTCAAATTGTAGCATGAAAATCATCAAATCAAAGCTTTTTTCTTTTTCATTAAAAGATAAAGTTGAGATGAAATGCAACAACAGTTATTAAATTTTTTTTTTCTCATCTCACAGAACAAACTCTTTCAAAAGGCAAATCGCAACTTTCACTAAAAAATCTGAAGAAACATTTTATCAATGTTAGAATAGGTATCGAGACTTGCTTAATACTTGCCCTCATCGTGGTTTTGAAATATGAAGATTGGTTTTATATTTTTATAAAGGGTTAACACCTAGAGATGACAAATGGTTGAATTGATGTGCAATGAAACTTTTGAAGAAAAAAACCCTAATGAAGTAATGTAGTACTTTTTAGCTGAAAATGCTCAAAATTAGGACACCACTGGTACTTATAAGGCACCGAGTAAAACTTAACCTTATACATCTAGTGGAGGTGTGTACAATCTTAGGGAAGATCATGACCTCTAAGCCAAGTTTACATCTTTAGCTTGAAAGGTGGAGGCACTAGAATTAATAAAGAGTGGTCAATTAAAATCTGTTCAAGATATTATGTGTTAAATCTATGAAACTAATGAACACTCAACCAATGACTGTCCAACGTTACCTTCTTTTAAGGAATGTCTCCATGAACAAGCCTATGCTTTAAATAGTTTTTAAAGGCCCAATCATAACTTATATGACACGATAAAAGAGTTGATGTCTTATTCCAAGTATAAAAGTGTCAAAGTAATAAATAACTTGAGAAGACCGGGTTCAAACCACAGGGAAGTTAACTATATAAATTATAAATAACAACAAGAACAAGAACAACAATGATGATGGTGGTGAAGATGAGTTAAAGAGGACTTTGAGATGTAAAATTAATGTGAGGATAATACAATTATAAAAACAAATGTCAAGGTTAGAGGATACACTAATAGTATTAGAGATAAGTAAGGTATAAACTCTTTATTAATTATCAACATGATCAGATTAAGCATCTTATTTACATAACACCATACTTATAAATTTTATCAAGTATTCATGATGTTAACTTATGTTGACAACAAATCAAGTTTCTTTCATAATAATGATGTCGGCTGAAGACTATGAAGGATCAATTATTTGATGTAGCAAGTGTTATATAACACAAATATAGATTAACCATTTAACAAGGTATTAAGAATTAATAAGATAAAAATAATAAGACATGTTAATAGCAAGTTGTTTAGGATATAATCATTAAAGTCCATATTGAGTTTATATTATACTTATCCTAACATTATTAGTCAGATCTTTTCACCTTGACATGATTAACTTAGCTAGACATTATGAAGAAGAAAAACTTAAAGAAACAATATAAGAACATAAACATGATATAACTTAACTAAGTATAGTAAAGGAAATGAAAAGCATGAACAAGAGATTAATGAAAGCAAAACTTAAGCATTACAAAAATATAAAAAGCGAGAGCAAGAACATAATCTTAATATGAAAAAAAAAAGATGCCCAAATGAATGTCAAATACCTCCTTTTATAAGCTAAAATTTAGAACTATTCATTTGGTAATTGATAATTGATGTAGTGGTCAACTATTGATTAGTAGACTTGGTGGACAACATCACTCAAACACTTTGGCTAGCTGAATTGACATTGAAGTAATCAAAATTTAGAAAAGTGTTCTTATCTGGAGTACTATAGCTCGAGATATGTCTAAATTACTAAGCAATGTTGCTGGTGGATGTGGTGGATAGCCCTCATGCTTTTATCTGGATGAAATCTCATTTCTACCATCCGAATTGGAGCTGGTCCTCCTTATAAACATTGTTGGAAATTGTCTTTTCCTTCCACCCATCAAATTTGAGATCATTTAGACTTCTAGAACTACAATTATGGGTGAAACTCTAAGTAGTGTTTGGGTTGGATTGCAAGACAGATTTAGACTTCTCTTTTATAGCCAAACTTTGAATTTGAAAATGGAAAATTTTGGTCTTTTCATACCATGAAAGTTGTAGGCCTATTTATTATCTTTTTAATCATATCAATTAATATAAAATCCAAGATCTATAGCTCTAGATATGATCCGATGATTGAACAATGTTTGAATTTGAAGTGAATCGGCATCTCCTTCATAAGCTTAGTCTTTTCTCTGTCCTTTCACTTCCAATAGTTAATCACAACAATTAATCTTTTAAATTATAAGAATACCTGCATTTAAAATGAGCATTTACTATAAATTATAGGTATCTTATGTTATCAGACTTGTTATTATAAAACATGCTTTAGTTAAAGAGTTATTGATACTTAAAGTGAAAAATGATGATATAAAACCTTAATAAAAATGCATTTTTAAGTACTAATCACCATACTTGCAAACATACAACCTTGGTTGAAGAAATCACCTAGTTGGAAGAGTGATAACAATAATGCACAAACTTCATAACCATTATTTCAAGCACACCATAATTTCAAAAATTCTCATGAAGATGCACCTTTTTATGCTCTACCTCCTAGAAGAAATCTTGAGAAAACATTGCATGCATTTATTGAAAAGCAAGAGACACTCAATACTCAACTTGCTCAAAGCATGACAGATTTTAAAGAAATTCTTGCAAAATTGACATTTACTTTTAGTTTCCAAGAGAAAGGTAAGTTTCTATTTCAACCACAACCACAACAAAATCCCAAGGGGTAATACAATACAAATGCAAGTAATTCCAGAAGTCAATATATGGATCAAGTCAAATTAGTCACTACTCTTCGCAGTGGTAAGGTTATTGAAAAACCCACTATTAAACCTTATGAGAAAGATGATGAGTAAATCTCTAAGGGTAAGGAAGGGGTTGAATATAAATATTGCAATGAAAAGATTGATTCCTTCCCAGCACTTCCATTTCCTCATGACATGAACAAACCAAAAAAAATCAATCACAACTCTCAAATCTTTAAAACTTTCAAACAGGTAAGGATCAATATACCTTTGTTGAATGCTATTAAATAGGTTTCTTTTTATGCTAAATTTTTGAAAGATCTGTGTACTGTGAAGAGAAAACTGAATGTGAAAAAGAAAGCCTTTTTATCTGAACAAGTGTCATTCTTCAGAATAATAATGCTTTTAAATATAAAGACCGTAGTTGTCCTACAATTTCTTACTTTATTGGAGAATATAAAATTGAAAGAGTCTTATTTTATCTTGGAGCTAGTGTAAATTTACTTCCATATTTAGTTTTTTAAAGTCTCAATCTGGGTGAGTTAAATCAAACTTATATAAATCTCTTACTTGCTGATAGATTGATTGATACTTAAAAGTGTATATTTATCAAGGTTTTATATCATCATTTTGCACTTGAAGTATCAATAACTCCTTAACTAAAGCATATTTTATAATAATATATCTAATAATATAAAATACCTTTAATTTATGGTAAATGTTCATTTTAAATGAAGGCCTATCACATAAATGAAAGGATTGATTGATGAATTTAAGAACTGAAATTGAAAGGATAAAGAGATGGCCAAACTTAGAAAAGAGATGTCGATGCAATCCAAACCGGAATACTGTTTGGTAATTGGGTTATATCTGCAGCTATAGATCTTAGAGTTAGGTCTACTTTATATAGATGGAAAGGTAAGACATAGGTCTACAACTTTCATATGGAGCCCAAGATCTAAAAAGGTCATTTTCAAGTCCAAATTGTTGCAACAACAAAGAAGCTTGAATCTGTCCTCCAGCCCAAGCACTATTTAGTATTTTGGCCATATATGGAGTTCTAGAAGTCAAAATGAGCTGAAGTCTTACACAAGAAAGCTGAGACAATTTAATACAACTTTCATGTTTTCAAGTGGATCCAATTTTGAAGTTATTAATGACGTTTTGAGCAGACAAGAGAAGATAAGGATTGTCACCAAGTCAAGAGTTGGCCACCTACTCATCAATTAGTCATCAAATTAATAGTTCCTAATTTTGGCCTATAAAAGGAGGCATTTTCCATGCATTTAGGCATCTTGATGTCTAGATCAAGATCATGCTCTTGTTTTCTCTCTTTGTATTTTTTTGTATTGCTTATGCTTTGCGTTTATTGATATCAAGTTTATGCCTTTCAATTCCTTTCCTTTGCTTTGGTAACTCTTATCTTATTTATGTTCTTATTTTGTTTATCTATTTTTCTTTCTTTTATTATGTCTAGCTAAGTTTATTATGTCAGGGTGAAAAGGTTACACTAATAGTGTAAGAATAAGTATAGTGTAAACTTAATATGGACTTTAATGTTTGATATTAACATGTTTTATATTTGTTATCTTATTCACTCTTTAATACTTTACTTGTTAAATAACTAATCGTGATTTATGTTGTATAACACTTGGTACAACAATTGCTTGGTACTTTCATAGCCCATACTTTATGATATAACCAACACCTGAGCTATGTTTATTATGTCTAGCTAAGTTTATTATGTCAGGGTGAAAAGGTTACACTAATAGTGTAAGAATAAGTATAGTGTAAACTTAATATGGACTTTAATGTTTGATATTAACATGTTTTATATTTGTTATCTTATTCACTCTTTAATACTTTACTTGTTAAATAACTAATCGTGATTTATGTTGTATAACACTTGGTACAACAATTGCTTGGTACTTTCATAGCCCATACTTTATGATATAACCAACACCTGAGCTATGAAAGGAACTTGATTTATTGTTAACACAAGTTAGAATCATCAATGCTTGACAAAATTTTCAAGTATTAGCATTAATTGAAGAAGATGACTAATGTAATCATGTTAACAATCTATAATTTGATTGGAACCTCCTTTGTGTGTGGTTTCCAATTGAATAATAAGAGTTTATACTATACTTGTTTGACATACCATTAGTGGAACCTCTAACCTTGACATTTGTTATTATCATTGTTTAATCCTTACATTAATTTTTCATCTCAAAGTTCTCATCAACTTTTCTTCTTCTTCTTATTCTTTACTACTACTACTACTAGTATTATTATAACTATTATTATTATTATTATTCTTGTTATTGTTACTATTGTTGTTGTTTATAATTTGTACAATTAACCTCCCTATGGTTCGACCTCAGTCTTGTTGGGTTATTTACTATTTCGACACTTCTGCACTTGAGAGAAGACATTAATCTTTTAGTCGTGTCAAGTTTTTGACGCCGTTGCCGAGGAGATAAGTTTTGTGTAAATTATAATATTTATTTTATTTTTTCTTTTTTCTTTTTACTTTTCTTTTATATAACTTTGTTTCTCTTGTTTTTTCTTCTTTTGTTTTCTTTTTCCTTTTATTCTATTCTTACACGTGCATGGGGAGTGTGGTCACGTACATCAAGTGGTAGACTTTGTAGGGTATCCTCATCATTTTGAGAAAATACGGCTGAAGAAGATAATCAATCACTTCATAATAAGAATAATGAGAATACCATGCTAGAACACTTAGAGACCACATGAATCCCACAAGAACAAGTGCACTATCATGCATAGTTTTTCCTCCTGATGCATCTTATTTTAATTTTAAACCAGGTATTATTCAACTTTTACCTTCTTTTTATGGCTTAGAATTGGAAAATCCATACTTGCATTTAAGGGAATTTGAGGAGGTCTGCAACACTTATAATAATTTAAATTGTAGCATGAATACCATCAAATTAAAGCTTTTGTCTTTTTCATTAAAAGATAAAGCTAAAACATGACAACAAAATTTGAGACCAGGATCCATTCATGCTTGGGATGAAATGCAACAACAGTTTTTAAAGAAGTTTTTCCAATTTCATAGGACAAACTCTGTTAAAATTTGTTAAAAACATTGTGTGTCAAATATGTGAAACAAATGAACACTTAACCAATAATTATCTAACCTTGCCTTTTTTTAAGGAATGTCTCCATGAGCAAGCTCATGCTTTAAACAGTTTCCAAAGGGCCAACCACAACCCATACTCACAAATATACAACCCTGGTTGAAAACATTGTGTGTCAAATATGTGAAACAAATTTTTGTTGGAAGAGTGAGAACAACAATGCACAAACTTCACAACCATCGTTTCAAGCACACCATAATTTTCAAAATTCTTATGGATATGCACCTCCTAGAAGAAATCTTGAGGAAACATTGCATGCATTCATTGAAAAGCAAGAGACAATCAATACTTATCTTGCTCAAAACATGACAGATTTTAAAGATACTCTTGCAAAATTGACATTTGCTCTTAGTTTCCAAGAGAAAGGTAAGTTTCTGTCTCAACTATAACAAAATCCCAAGGGGTAATACAATACAATGCAAGTAGTTCCAGAAGCCAACATATAGATCAAGTCAAATCAATTACTACTCTTCGCAGTGGTAAGGTTATTGAAAAACCCTCTCTTGAACCTTATGAGAAAGATGATGAGTCAATCTCTGAGGGTGAGGAAGAGGTTGAATCTGAAAATTGCAAAGAAAAGACTAATTCTCTACCAGCACTTCCATTTCCTCAAGACATGACCAAACAAAGAAAAGTCAATCACAACTCTAAAATCTTTGAAATTTTCAAACAGGTAAGAATTAATATACCTTTGATTGACCAACTACAATCTTTCATTCCTATAATTGATCCTTTCATGAGTCACATAAATTGGTCAACTAAGGAAAGCCATAAAAAGCTTAGATTGGATTTAAGCCTTCATTTGTGAATCTTTATGTCTTTTGGTTTTATTATTGTGTTTTGTTGTTTCTTATATTTATTTTTGTGTGTTTCAGGTTTGTCAGTATTCCTTATTTCAGGTGATATCTTCTATACTCTATCTTTCTACCTTTAAACATTGAGGACAATGTCTTATTTTAGTTAGGGGGAGAAGGTAGTAGTTAAAAAAAACTAAAAAAAAACTGTGTTTTCTATTTCATAAAGCATGTGCAAAATTATTGTTAATATGATAGTAGAGTAAGGAGAATCTTTTATGACTCTTGAGACGCATCTTAGTAATCATTCGTAACAAGGTCTATCATAATACATATTGAAATATTAAGATTTATAAACTCTCGCATTATTATCACTTAATTCTTCTCATATACTTAACATGTATTCTTAAACCTTAATTTACATACACACGCTTTAACATATGATTGTGGGTTGCATATTGGATTATTACATTATTTATGTTCTTTTGTTAAAGGTAACAACTAAGGAAAAGGGATAGTATACAATTTAAAAAAAAAATAAAAAAAAGAAGAAAAATAAAAAAAAGAAGAAAAAAATGATAATAATAAAAATATAGATAAGTTAGGTTTTGTAGCCTCCCTAACCTCAGCAATTAAGCCTGAAGAGGTGTTTTAACACCTAATACCCTAAAGTCAATTGAGTTGGGAGCTATTGGCCCAACACTTATTACATGGGTTGAGGAGAAAAGCTTAAGGGAATCAAACATTGCACTATCTACATATCAATATCTGCGACCCGAGTTACTAAGCTCGTAGGGGTGTCTTAACACCTAATGCCCTAAGACCAACTAGTCTGGGAGTCATTAGCAGAAAGCTCGTTACATGGGTTAAAGATGCACGGTGTTTTAAATTATATGTATATATATTAGAAAAAAAAAGATAAAAATAATAATCCCAACCTATGAAAGTTAACCTTAAACATTAGAACAAAGATTTTGTTTTCATCTAAGAAAAGCCTCATAATTTTATGTTGATACATTGAGCACAAAAGAAAGGTTTGTGAATATTTTGTTAAGAGATATTGAGCAAGTATATAAATTTAACAAGAGTTTGTTTATCTGGATAAATTAATGAAAGTTAAATGATGAATACCTTGCTTTATGCAATTTGCAAATTGTTTTTCTATTTTAACGCTTTCATTACTAGGGACTAGTAATAAGCTAGTTAGGGGGTGTGATTGATACTTAAAAGTGTATTTTTATCAAGGTTTTATATCATCATTTTACACTTGAAGTATTAATTACTCCTTAACTAAAGCATGTTTTATAATAATATATCTAATAATATAAGACACCTTTAATTTATGGTAAATATTCACTTTAAATGCAAGTCTATCACATAGATAAAAGGATTGATTGATGAATTTAAGAACTGAAATTGAAAGGATAAAGAGATGGCCAAACTTAGAAAAGGGATGTCGGTGCAATCTAAACCGAAACACTGTTTGGTAATTGGGTCATATTTGGAGCTATAGATCTCACAGTTAGGTCTACTTTATATGGATGGAAAGGTAAGATATAGGTCTACAACTTTCATATGGAGCTCAAGATCTAAAAAGGTCATTTTCAAGTCTAAATTGTTACAACAACAAAGAAGCTCAAATATGTCATCTAGCCCAAGCACTATTTAGTATTTTGGCCATATATGGAGTTCTAGAAGTCGAAATGAGCTGAAGTTTTACACAAGAAAGCTGAGATAATTTAATACAACTTTCATGTTTTCAAGTGGCTCCAATTTTGAAGTTATCAATGACGTTTTGAGCAGACAAGAGAAGATAAGGATCATCACTAAGTCAAGAGTTAGCCACCTACCCATCAATTAGTTATCAAATTAATAGTTCCTAATTTTGGCCTATAAAAGGAGGCATTTGCCATGTATTTAGGCATCTTGATGTCCAGATCAAGATCATACTCTTGTTTTCTCTCTTTGTATTTTTTTGTATTGCTTATGCTTTGCTTTTATTGATATCAAGTTTATGCCTTTCAATTCATTTCCTTTGCTTTAGTAACTCTTATCTTATTTATATTCTTATTTTGTTTATCTATTTTTCTTTCTTTCATTATGTCTAGCTAAGTTTATTATGTGAAGGTGAAAAGGTTACATTAATGGTGTAAGAATAAGTATAGTATAAATTTAATATGGACTTTAATGTTTGATATTAAAATGTTTTATATTTGTTATCTTGTTCACTCTTTAATACTTTGCTTGTTAAATGATCAATCTTGATTTAAGTTGTATAAAACTTGGTACAACAGATGCTTGGTACTTTCGTAGCCTATACTGTATGGTATAACCGACACCTGAGCTATGAATGGAACTTGATTTGTTGTTAACATAAGTTATAAGAATGGATGCCTGACAATATTTACAAGTATTAGCATTAATCAAATAAGATGACTAATGTAATCATGTTAACAATTTATAATCTAATTTGAACCTTCTTTATGTGTGATTTCTAATTGAATAATAAGAATTTATACTATACTTGTTAGACATACTATTAGTGGAACCTCTAACCTTGACATTTGTTATTATTATTGTTTAATCCTTACGTTAATTTTTTATCTCAAAGTTCTCATCAACTTTTCTTCTTCTTTTTCTTTATTATTATTATTATTACTACTACTGCTGCTGCTACTACTACTACTACTATAACTACTACTAGTATTATTAGTATTATTATTACTGCTATTATTATTATTCTTGTTATTGTTACTATTATTATTGTTTATAATTTATACAATTAACCTTCCCGTGGTTCGACACCGGTCTTACCGGGTTATTTACTACTTCGACACTCCTACACTCGGGAGAAGACATTAATCTTTTAGTTGTGTCATAAATCCAAGGTTGTTAAAAATGCTTTTTTGACACGACTTGGAATCTACAATATAAACTCGGATTGTAAACTCAAATCATAAAATCCTTTTAACTAATTATATATTGGTAATTCCAATCAAGTAATAAATAATAATATAACACAATTAAAATAAAAATAAACTAAATAGAAAACACGTCCAAACACCTTAAAATTCATGATTAGAATAATAATAATAGCATGCAATACTGTGGGAATAATTTCACAAGATATAAACAGAACAGTATCAAGGAAACTTGGTAATCATTAGTTCAGAGAGTAAATACAAAAGAAATGCAGTAAGAAGACAGGCATAACTAATTTGCTTTCTAGCACCCATAGCTTCATTATAATGAACAGGAAACAACTTCCAATAGAACGAAAGAAGTGGACACTGAATCACAAATGATGATTGCAAAACAAAGAATGCTACATCTTAGTGATTTTTTCTCAACACCCAACAAAATTAATCTTTTGTAGAAGAATACATAGGCACAAAATAGGGTCAGGGATATTTTCAAAACAAACTCTTATGAATATCTGCTTTGACAAAGATGTTTGAAAAAACATATTTGTTACATCAGTCATTACTTGCACTGCATTTTGATAATCCTTTCTAATACCATATACAATAACTTTATTGATAGCATGGAGAAGCAAACTACTAGTTATTACTCTGATTGGGACCATCTCCCAGCAATAAAAATCAATAAACCAGATTATTGATTTTCTTATATATAAATAGAACACTCCAATTAAACAATTTCAATTGAAACCAAAACTAGTTCTCCTTAAATACTTTTCTGCTAATAAATTATGCACGGACTCAATACACACACACACAAAAGACTACACAAATCAATTTATTCTTAACATTTCTTAGTAAATTCATAAAACAATGAATTGCTGATTAGTACTCAAAAGTGCATTTTTATCATGGTTTTATATCATCATTTTGCACTTAAAGTATCAATAACTCCTTAACTAAAGTACATTTTATAATAATTCATCTAATAATATAGGATACCTTTAATTTGTGGTAAATGTCCATTTTAAATGCAGGCCTATCACATAAATGAAAGGATTGATTGATGACTTTAAGAACTTCAATTGCAAAGGCAAAGAGATGATCAAACTTAGAAAAGAGATGTCGGTGCAATCCAAACTGGAACACTGTTCGGTAATTGGGTCATATCTGGAGCTATAGATCTCAGATTTAGGCCTAGTTTATATGGATGGAAATGTAAGACATAGGCTTACAACTTTCAGATGGAGCCCAAGATCTAAAAAGGCCATTTTCAAGTCCAAATTATTGCAACAACAAAGAAGCCCGAATCTGTCCTCCAGCTCGACCACTGTTTAGTATTTTGGCCATATTTGGAGTTCTAGAAGTCGAAATGAGCTGAATGTTTTACACAAGAAAGCTGAGACAATTGCCTAGAACTTTCATGTTTTCAAGTGGCTCCAATTTTGACGTTATCAATGATGTTTTGGGCAGACAAGAGAAGATAAGGATTGTCACCAAGTCAAAAGTTGGTCACCCACTTATCAATTAGTCATCAAATCAATAGTTCCCAATTTTGACCTATAAAAGGAGGCATTTGCCATGCATTTAGGCATCTTGGTTTCCAGATCAAGATCATGCTCTTGTTTTCTCTCTTTGTATTCTTTATGCTCTATTTTCATTAATATCAAGTTTATGCATTTCATTTCCTTTCCTTTCCTTAGTTAACTTTTATGTACTTATTTTGTTTATCAATTTTCCTTTCTTTCATTATGTCTAGGTAAGTTAATTATGTCAAGGTGAAAAAGTTACACTAATGGTGTAAGAATAAGGATGGTATAAACTTAATATGGACTTTAATGTTTAATACTAACATGTTTTATATTTGTTATCTTGTTCACT